>JAYJLV010050855.1:0-19921 GCA_036873485.1 Torymus texanus
ATAGTCAATAATTCACTTGGAAATATATTATGCGTCTTCTCAATATGTGTTAACTAAAATGACATTATTGTACTTAAATCGTAACATATAGATGAATTTATTGTTCCAATTAGCGGACTTTTGTATTCACAATGCCTGCACGTGGTCCTGTGTATTTTAAACATTGATCTCACATCAATTTAATTCGAGATTTATTTATTATTGTGGTATTTTTTATAGCTATCGATAACCAAGTAGTGAATTGTAATTATTATACCATATTGATTGAATCCCAAATGGCATATGCTTTTCCCCATCTTACTTAAAGACCTAACAAAACCGAAAAAATTAAGTGACTGAATTCGAATCGTTCTTTCCTCGCTAATATACTTTGAATTAATGTTGATAAAAAATCAAGAGAATAATGGTAGCATTTTATTTATTTAAACAGCAAACGCATTCCCAAAAGATTGATCATACAAACCCAAGAAAAGGAAAGGCATTCTTGCTATTCAACAACGATAACAGAACAGACCCTCACGCGTAGTCGTACAAGCCGTTACGATTGTATTTCCTTAAGTGGACCGCTTACAACTCATTTTTTCACGGCGAACAAATATTACGACTCTTTTGAATCTGCAAGTCTCTACCTTTCTCTCTCCCCCTAAGGACCGCACGCTTTTTACCTCGCCCCTATTGTCCCGCTATATCTCTATGCCATCTCTCTCTCTTCGCTATTTCAGCCCCATTCTTTCGGCCGCATGCCTCTCCTTTTTATTTTTTATCTGTTTCTACCTTAGTCCCCCTCCCTCACACTCCTTCCTCCTCGTTTACTCTATTTCGGTCTTTCCCTTTCTTTCTCTCCTTTATCTGGCGCGCATAAAACTCCAAGCTAGCTCGGCTTTCTCTCTGCCTTTCTCTCTCTCTCTCTCTCTCTCTTCCCCGCCCTATTGTTTCTCCTCCCTCGCGCAATATCTCTCTCTCCCTCTCACAAACTATCTCTCCCTCCCACCCACGCTCTCTTTCTCTTTGATTCCCGTGTATAGCTCGGACTTCGGTAGCAGACGTAGCGAGGCTATCGGTGCCTAGACATCGGCAAAAAGCCTCGTCGCTCTTGCGACTTCTTTGAACGCCGGCGCGGTACGGATTTGCATACAATGACCGGTGCGCGCGGCTAGCGAACTGCATTGACTGCAGATCGCGTTTTCGGTGTACGTGCCAGCACGGATCCATTACTGGCCTGACAAAGCACTGGTTTCTCTCAGTGTGCGCACGCGCGTTTTCCTCAAATTCGCTCGCTTGTATGACGCTCGCTGAGATTTTCTATGCGGCTCCAAACGAGCGGAATCCTTCGGGGATGAGGAGCTAAAGGAGGGAAGAGACGCGAAGTCTCGATTTTCTACGCGCTTCCTTCGTTCGATCGATCGATGCGTGAATTCCGCGTACTATTCACGGGGAGTTAGGCCATTTTCGGAGACTGTATTCGACTCTCTCTCTCTATCTCTTCCTCTTCTTTGAGATTCGCGTAAAAGAGAAAGATTTTCGTGGCTTCGTGGATTCGTGGAAGAGAATAAATAGTAGATTACTGACTGATAATTTTAATGTTTTATTCATTGTATTGCCGCTCGCGATGCTGATGGAAAGTTGATTTCGTTTGCACGATATTCAAATAAATAAATATTTATTGATGAATAAAATAGTATTATTTTATCAAGCTTTAAATTATTTAAATATTTCAATCTGTCGATTGTTTATTATAAAAATCAAATTTGAGGAGCAATAACGTCATTTAAAGCTAAAAGGAAATAAAACTAATTTCAAATGAATTGAATATTTTTAATTTTTCGCATATATTACTTTGAATATGAAATAACCTTACTTTTAGATAAGAAAAATCGCGACTATAACAGTACAATATGCTAATAAAAATGACAGCATTAGGCCTGGGGCTTTTCGCGGCTGTCGGCTTATAAACGAGGAAAAGTGGATAAACTCCGTTGCAGATGAGACCGTGCAAAGGAGTCGGTGTTGACGGAAGATAAGAGTATTTTATGCGCCGCTTCGTCGGTATCGTTCGCCTCAGCGACACTTTATTAAAAATAACACTTTTGCCCTCCCGTCAACCTATACCCCCTCTATTTCTCTTTCATTCGCCGTAACGTTAACGTTAAGTAATTTCCCGAACCAATATACGTTTTTAGTACTAAAGAACGTGTTTAAATGACTCGAGGAAAAATTAGAAGTGAAGATTGCTTTCTGAATGTGCTACAACAAGGTTTTAATAATCATATACATGATAAGAATTAATAAATCAACTTTATTTTTGCGCATTAAAAAGTAAATATTGAAAATGTTTTGAGGATCAACTCTCTTTTGTATTTACCGATTCTTGCATATTAAAAAAAATGCCAGAAGGCAGAAATAGTATGAAAAGTCGATTCATCTCAAGAAAGCGGGACTCGATGTAAATACAGCAATATCTGCTCTTGACTATCAATACACCTACCCTCGGTCAACGGCAAAGGCGTTTCTCGTGCAAAGAGAAAAAAAAAATAAGAGTCCACCAGAAACGAGGAAAAACACACGTGCGCATATCATTTCCTTAATGGACTAGATTTTGTTGCCACCAAAAAGGCGAACGGCGGGCGCAGTATACGGTAAATTAAGGATGGCCGGGGGAAGTGTATACGCAGAGCTTTTGCAGATTCCGTTGGCCAATCTGCTAACCGTTTCCACGAGAAATTTGCCCGTGTTGTTGGGTTCCAACAACCGTAAATAAGCTGCTGTGTATGTGTGTGTATATATGTTGGAGTCGCTTAGAGCCATTTCGGCGCGTAAACGGAGCTTCTTTTTTCCCCTTTTTTGTCCTCTCGCGTCGCCTCTACCCTTTCCGCAATGTTTACATAGTATACGTGCGTGGTTTTCTCTTTTCCATCGCTTATGTAGCGAGAACAAATTTATTCGCCGATGCTTATTTCAGATTTGCTCGTTTTCTTTATTGAATTTGGCCGCGCCTCGATGCCCGCAATTACGATAAAGACAATGTTTTGGGAGAATGCGTATTTGCTTCGAATCGAATGTGGTGGGTCAATTTGTGTGTAAATATATATTGGAAATTTTTTCATATTTCTGTCTAATAAATTGCTCATGCCTTAATGAAAATATTATAAGTTTCTCTGTTTTATATGCTTCAAATAAATATGAAGTAATAAATGCATCAATAAATAAAGAAATATTTTCCAAACGCATATTTAATTAATGTAAAATTTGGAACTCACAATTTGTGTATAAATCAATATTTTCCAATAGAGATACATTATTTTTGTTGCTGGAAAATACTGTAAAACATAAATACGTATATTTCTACCTTTACACAAAAGTTTATTTGGTAAAATTAAATTTTTAAGTTAACTTTAAAATACTTTTTCAAAACATAATTTATATTCGCATTTTCAATGCTTACATTTCCAACGTATAGTTGAAAAGCAAATACATTTCATATTCAAAATACATCAAAGCTCAACCTAAAAATGAAATTCAATAAAAATCATTCGAGTCACTTGTAAAACCACATAATAACATTAACCGTAGCACATCTTTTGAAATTGAACTCCACCCCCGTACATCTATCTTCTTGAAAAGCCAGCACGTGTTTCAATATTCCACCACTGTACTCGCGCTCGGTACGTCCATACACTCACGTGCGCGCGAGTACACGTACCACGCGCAAAAAGGTAACCAGCAATAAAAGTCGCGGGGGCGCGCGCGCGCACGCACTTGGAATGCCGGCTGCGCGCTCACCCGCGTCTGTAACACACGTAAACCGCTACGGAAAGTGCAGCGTGCTCCCGGACTCTCTTTCTCTCTCTCTCTTTCAACCCCATAAGGCGTCTGCGCGGCCAATCGATACAGCTAGGGCGTACGCGCGCGCTCGTGAGTACGGGGTAAAAGCATGGGTGTATATATGTATATACATAGACAAGCTTTCTTAACGGCGACATTACCGCGACACGCAAGAATACCATTAACTAATCGATCGCGCGTTCGATAGTAAACGCGATTTTAAGTACACGGCGGCGTGAGTATTGGTTTCGAGGAAGAGATGGGGTCGGAGAGAGAGGTAGAGAGCAAGGAGTAATACCGATTCTTATCTCTTTGAGGAGCAATGAATGACCGTTATTGAATGATGCGCAGATATATACACTGCATAATGTGTGAACACATTGTAGAAATTCAATAAGTTTGATCAAAATTGATCGATTATTTTTTTAGGATTGCTATTAAGAACTCGTTTTTGAAATAGGATTATTTCTCGTTTGTTACACTGCTAAAACAATAAATCCCGGATGAAAACATATAATATCATAAAGATTCGTGACGGTTTCACTAAAAATCTCTCAATCATTATACCTACACATTCCCCAGTCACAACAAAAAAATTACCCTATACGTATTATATAAGCACTCCTCTACGCGTGCCCTATCCCCTTATACTATCGTTGCTCATATGTGATTCTTACGGTGCGCAGGCTACATTTCCAACGGGATGTGAGGATCTTGGCTGCGCTCGAGGACCGCAATATCGCCCGGGTGCTGGGCGCCTGCTGCCGCGAGGAGCCCTACTGTGTGGTTATGGAGTACCTGGAGCATGGCGATCTCTGTCAATTCCTTAAGACTCATGTCACTGCCGAGGACGCTCATTCCATGCCAATTGGCGTCAAGACTTTAAGGTAATTGTTTATTTCTGCATGAAAACTCTAATTTGCCAATTATTCAAGCATTATAACGTTAGTGGACGTTTGAAATTTCATTTATGATAAAGACATTTGTAGTTAATTATGCTTTTATAAATAATACAATATTATTATATAGTTGGTAGCAAATTTCCTATATTCAGCCAAAGGCAAATAATTAATAATTTTAGCGTTTCTGTTAGCAATTGGACAATAATACACTTATTGATGATCATAATTATTCCCATAATAATAATTGCTTTCCTCTATTATTATCAACAAAATCAAATGCGCTCGTATAATTTTCGATCAGCTAAATTCAATAATTTAAAACTATTTAATGCTGTCTTTTATTATTAATATTCAAGCGCAGGTATAATTAATAAAATATTATTTTCCACTGACGAGAGCAAATAATATAATTAAAACATTTCAGAATACGACCTCTCAATTAATTATCACTGTTTTTCATCGAAATTTAATCAACGCTCGATTTTGCTCTCGCCACATTTGGTATCCGCGCCGTTTCGCGATAACAAAAAAAAATAGCGCGAGGCGAGAAAGGCCAAGAGAGCAAAGTGAATATTTGAGGTTCGCCTCCCAAGCTATATATATATATATATATATATATACACGGATTTACAGTGGGAGGGTTCGTTCTCGTTTCAGCTTCAACTGCCTCATTTACATGGCTGCGCAAATTGCATCGGGGATGCGGTATTTGGAGAACCTCAACTTTGTACATCGGGATCTGGCTACGAGGTGAGTACAAGGGATGGGGGGCAGGCGTGAGTTGGTGGGTAAGGGGAGAGAGAGGGAGAGGAGTGAGAGAATGGTAGGAACAAGGGAAATCCTAAGCGCTGAAAGTTCAAGGAATTCGAGTTCTGACCTGATTTTTTATAGCGCGAGCGGCGCATGCGATTCGCGCCCGATGAAACTTTTGCTTCTTTGAAAGTTTTCCTGTTATCTGCCCGGCGCGAAAAGTACTGTTTAAGCAGACGGCATAATTCTTTCAAAACTTTTTCGAATTTTTTAATCCATTTTTTTATTTTTTATCCTAGCGGTCTAATCGTTCCAATTATATAAATTATACTTGAAATTTTTCATTTTGTGTATGGAAAGATTTAACAAAATACATGTGTAAAAATAACCGCTGAACGAAAATTTATTGCGTGTCATTTTTCATTCGTTGACATATTGATTTACAAATATTACCTAAACCTTACCCGGAAGCTACAAACCATTCATATATTCTACGAATTCTTTCGCTCCTTAATTTTCGCCCCCTACTCTGAATAGGAATAAACTTAATAATCACGCGTATATATACGCTAGCAATTTAGCGAAAAGACCACCGTGTACATTCGCTCACCTCACATCTCCTCCCCTCACTGGATCAATATACACGTATGCGGTCGATAGGGAATCGTATACGCAGACGTAGATTTGCGCAGAGAATTGGTAAAGAGGAGAATGCCACGTACTACAGTTCGGGAAAACCTTTCGCGTGCGCGTGGTTTCATTGACGAGGGACGCAGTAAATCTCAATGGAACTTGAGAAAGAGAGAAAGAGAAGGGGAGAGCAAACGAACTTATTACTCCGGTGCGGATTCCGGCTGCCCACTCGATGCGGTACTAACGCGGAATCAATTTCCGGAAAGTTTTTTTAATCGATTTTTAATTAAAGTATATCATGGATTTGAGAACAATGCGTGTCGCTGGAAATTTAGATATTCATGTTTAAGTTTATAGAAATAGGGAGTTTACACATTATAGTACATAAAATTTAATATTTTTACTGTTAATTTATAATTAATGAACTATTTAGAAATATTGACACAACAAATGGGAAATGGTATAATAAACATAGAGAACTTGGGACATATAATTGTTGATTTGATATAAAGCTTGACGTCTAGAGAATACTACGTTATTTTTCACACTTATTTTCCCAATCATAAAAAGATTTTCAAATGATAATATATTTAATACTTGAATTATTTTAGTGTACGCGAAAATTTTCAATATCTATACTATATTACTCTAGACGACGTCCACAGCTTTTTAAAAATATTATAGCTTTTCCTGAAGTACATCGTAAAACATAATCTAAAATTGCAAAACGTTTTTTCATTATATCTTACGATCTGAAATTCCCCTATACGGCAAAAGAAATTTGAGATTATATCTCGTTAATGTACCTTCGCAAAGAGAGAAAATCGCGGTTCCTTATAGTCGTTCACGAGAGCTAGATAGATGCCAATAGATTCCCTCGAGGATCGCGGGCCGCGCGCGAAATTGTCTTCGTGCCAGAAGTTTAGTGGGTTAAGTGCGGAGCTACTGCTGCTGCTGCTGCTGCTGCTACTTCTACTGCGACCGTATAAAATAATGTAACGCCGTAAATTGAAGAATGCCGCGCGCAGCTTTACGTCTACGGGTTTTAACTGAAAAAAAAAATCTTGGAAGTTGCGAAAATTTAGGTTACACCATGCGTGAGACCCTCCCGGCAATTACAGTACATCCCTCGTTGTAGCTTTAATGCTGTAACTTTTTATTTTAGCCGTGAAGTTTTGTTTACTTTAATGAAGATGAACAAAAAGCTCCTTTTGGACGAGGCAATTAAAATGACACTGTACTTCAATTTTGCTGTAAAAACAGTAAAAAGTTAATTCCCAATTTTTTTTTTTTTTTTGGGGTGAGAGGTGAAATTTTATACTTGGTACTTTCAATAACAATGATGATTTATTTGAACGCGAAGTAATAGTGGATGTAAAAGATTGATGCAAATTTCTTGAATGTAGAACTGCGATTTTCCAATGTATTACAACTGTTAAAGTGTTAAAAAAAAGAGTATTTACCTTTATCCTTGATTCCTTTTGACCGAGGCAATTAAAAAGAGACTGTACTTCAATTTTGCTGTAAAAACAGTAAAAAGTTAATTCCCATTTTTTTTTTTTTTTTTTTTGCGTGAGAGGTGAAATTTTATACTTGGTACTTACAATAACAATGATGATTTATTTGAACGCGAAGTAATAGTGGATGTAAAAGTTTGATGCAAATTTCTTGAATGTAAAACTGCGATTTTCCAATGTATTACAACTGTTAAAGTGTTAAAAAAAAGAGCATTTACCTTTATCCTTGATTCCTGACACATGGAAGTACTACTGTACGTCGAAAGATATAAATATTAGATAAATGGAACAATGAATACGGCCGTAAAAGTGTCGTAGTAAAAAATATGTTCCGATTTTGATTTACTGGGTCAACAAAGTGGTTCTTGACGGTGAAATATCGAACTACACGGTCTTCCAATATGATTATACTTGTTCCTTTTTTATAAAGTGTAAAATTCAAGTTTGTTTGCGAATCGGTATATATGTTTCAATACAGTTTATAGTGTTTTCCGATAGTAACAAATTTGTAAAAGCTAAATTGAAGTTGAAATACGTTTACATGAATCGAAGTTAGTGTGATTCAATAGTTTTCGTCTTTTTCTTTTTAAAAAACATTATAGATAAGTTTATTTTTTCTTGTAAATTATTCTTAATCCATAACCTTTACTAGATAAAAATTAGTTAACAAAATTACACGTTTATCCATTTTATATAACAGCAAATGAAGAAAACACAAGTTCGATGAGAAAAAACCTTTGGCTAAATTTCATAATCATTATAAACGATATACGAAGTGATCTTCTCACGCGCCAATTATTCATGAGCATTTTCCTTTTATCCTCACCTTAGTATACACGTTGACATACGAGCTCTCGGCCCCTTTTCCACATAAATTCGCAGCTGCAGCAGCGATAAAAGTACACGCAGCCAAGTATCGCGTCCCCGTGTCGCTCGTTGTGCTTTTCCCTACAACTGAATGCAAAATGCATATCGGAAGAAAAATGGGACAAGTGTATGTACGCGCGCGAGCGAGCGAGCGAGAAGAAAGAATGAAAGAACGAGTGAGAGAGAGTGAGAGAGAGAGAGAGAGCCGTTGACCCGATCGAGTTCGAGCATTTTTTTTTTCTCGTCGTTATATTCTTCTCAGGCGAGCTTGCGTTTTTTTGCCAGCGCGAGCGCGTCTCCCTCATTGTGTACTCGAGAAGACGAGTGTGGGTGAGGGAAGGGGGGAGGGTGCATGCTGTGCAGCTACTGCTGCACTGTGCACATTGGAGTCGAGTTTTTCGCGCCCCGATCCCTTTCTATCGACTGCTTGTATAATGTATTTCTCGCGGTATATATGCCTTGAGTCGATGGATAGTGCGACGGGGTTGAAAGCTAATTTGAGAGTATTTCTTGCGAATCATGGGTTGGAGTTAGGATCTGTCCGTACGTCCGGTTATGCAATGTCAAATTACATACAGACGATGTGGTATACCGTCATTCTAAATATGGCTGTTACGTTAATTATTATAGAATGGAAATTGATCAACAACTTTATAGGGCTAATAAGTAATGTTCGACTATCCTTCGGACTAACGTTCAAATAACTGAAACAGGCTATAAATCGAAAAGTCTCTTTCCGGGAAATCCAATTCAGAAATATATGTATATCCGAATGTCGCGAGCATGCTGCTTCCCGCGCAGACGCCGGTTTGAATTATTAATCGTTTACGGAAATCGTCCAGCTAAATAAACCTTTTATAGAAGAATAATAGTCCCACGTCTTATCGCGCTCCATGCAAAATTGCTCGACGCCAATGCTTACGCTAGAGCCACTCCGACCAAGAGAGAGAGAGAGAGAGAGAGAGAGAGAGAAAGGGAGAGAGGAAAGGGCTTCCCTTTGTTCCGACTTCGGTTACAAATGTACCGAGCGCTTCGCTCATCCTCTTGTTCACCACCGCTGCTGCTGCCGTTTCCAACGCTCTCTCTCGCTCTCTCTCTCTCTCTCTCTCTCTCTCTCTCTCATTTCTCCTCTCTTTTGCGCGCGCATCAATCTGCTCGTGAGTGCGCTCGCGCTCCTTTCTGCTGCTGTCATCCTTTCTATGTTTCTGTATCTAGCCTATCCGTCTGCCTCTATTAAAGCTCTTTCAAACAGCGCGAGAGGCTGAATGAATATTCATTGGAGCGTTAATAGCCCGATTATTTGGATAAATGATTTTTCAGTTATATTTCTGCAGCTTATTTCCGTAAATTATTTTGTTTAAAAGAAAATCTATAGAGAAAGATGTAAGTTGAAGTTATCAAACGCTAGAGCTGTTTAATTGCAGTACAGTATTTATAAAATATAAAATCGATATTCTTTATACTAACTCTACACCTGCGAACGATAAAAAACAATTTAATATTACCTTTATAATTTATAAAACGTATAAATAATTCAAAGCTTAGCACTTTTCTATATTGAAAAAAAAAAATCTTATAATGTTATGACGCAAAAAGCAAAGTTCATTGGCTTTTCTACATCATTATAAAGTTATAATAAAACGCAAGTACTTTCCAATATTTGATAAAATAAAATAATGGTATATCGAATTAGTTATAATAACAAAAATTTTAAAAGATGTTAAATTATTTTCTTTCGAAATTTACAATTTTCAGATTAATTTCTTTTTATTGCATGAACGTCAAGCACTTAAACTTGACAGTGAAAAATGGAAATAAATCTACACATTTCAATTTACATTAGCAGTAGGCTGCTTTAAACGAAACTGTCAATTCGTGAAATAACGTTTTCACGTTATTCCCGTGGTTCAAGGCGAACACTCACTGCGGAAGACTCCTTAAATCCCTGGCAGCTTCCTCTTCCCATTTCCTCCGACGGGCTCTTTTCATCTCGCCAGCATGCATAAATCTAATTCTATTATTCCCTCTGTTTCTACTTATCCAACTTCCTTCCTCTCATTTCTCCTCGTACTCCTCTTCTCCCTTGCTTTATCTTTCTCTCTCGCTTCTTCTATCTGGCCATCTTTATAATTCTCTCATTTTCCTATTAGCTTATCTCCGGTCTGCCTCTCTCTACCCGTTCTCCGTTCTTGTTCAAGGTACGTGCTATATATGCGCAGAAAGAGAGAGAGAGAAAGAGGCGCTTATAGTTCATGAGCGCGCGTTCACACACGACGTCCGAGTGCAAATCCCGCGCTCTGCGCAGGCAGCTGTATATATATATATATGCACATAGTTATACCACTGCAGTAGCAGGAGCAGACTCCCGCTCATTTGTTATGCAGTCGTATGAATATTTGAGTCGTGAATTTGAGCGTTGTTCGAACTACAATACACTACTCGCTCTCGCGTTGAGTTACCGACATAGAGTTACCGCTCGTTTTCTCCCTCTTCCGCGCGCGAGTTCGGACGCTGTTTTGTGCACATATCTTTTTGATGAGGAGTAGAAATTCACAAGCGTACGCGCCAATGGGCAATTAGTCATGGCTAAATTATTGATGACTACGCGATAGTGCGTTGTCGTCGATTGGCTTTCTCGCGTTTGATTCCGAACGTCCACGTATATGTAGACGAATGATTTAGGGGGATTTGTGCCATTATCTAGTTGCAAATCTTCATTCATTATTCTCTCTGGCGATTGCTTTTGATATTAAAATTTATTGAAAAAATAATATTTGAATAACTGCTTTACACGTGTTTACCGAGTTAATTGCCTGCTTTTCAAAGATCGGCTTAACGTGTATATTAGTTGTTTAAATAGAGTTTAAGTTCTTAATGGTAAAATAATTTATTTTAACGTAAGTGATTACGTTCAAAATATAACTTACCTTTTGACAACTAAATAAAAATAAATATATATAAATTTTGAGAATAATAAACTGAATCTAAGCAAATTAAATATACATCGGTACACCTATATATATATATATATATGTTTCACTAAATACAATCTATTCCACTTAAATATATGTGAAATCACTTTGTTGCACTTTTACTACATACGCTAAATAAGTGAACTTATACAGGGTCTTAACAATTCCATTCTTATCTTCTTACATTCTCTACAAAATGAAAACATGTATTTAATATCCTTTTAAAAATTACCCTCATTAATAATATAACTCAATTGATTAAGCATTATCCCTTCTAAACAATAATACTAAATGTAAAGTGAAAAAAAAACATTTTAATTCTCGGGAAACTTCTTCTTTTCTTTTTTAAAGAAATTCATCTTAACCGTAGCACCCACTTATACACAACCTACCGAGAAAAGAAGTTCTGCAATTAAGCGAATTAATAGGAAAGCCCTCTCGGCGCTTGTGGAAATATATATTCCACCCGATTCTCAAGAACTCCATACAGAATCCCGCGATAGCCGAGGCGATCCATCGCCGTTATAGCCGAGGTAAACCGTCGGCGAGAAGGAAAGAGAGAGAGAGAGAGAGAGAGAGAGAGAGAGAGATCCCTGGGCATAGACCGAGAGATATATCCGGGCTAAATCCACAGGCGGAGCGCGTTCGTTCCTTCTTCGAAGAGCTCTGCATGTACGTTGGGCGCGTGTACGTTGCACATTTCGCGTAAGACCCGAGGGGCTTTCGTGCTCGCGATCGGCCGTGCTGGTATACGAGTGTGACAAAAGTTAAAATTGTGTGATTTTGAAATAGTCAGAGTTGCCGCAGAGTTCGTCAAGCTTTTGCTTTTACTCTTGGTTGTATTAATGATTTATGAATGATTGAAAGATTTATGTAATTTTTTATTTCTTTTAAATAGTCTGACTACTAAACTTGTAAAATTAACATTAGGGAACTATAAAAAAAGTAGTACCTTATCTTCAAAAATATTTAATAACGTTCCAGAAGTTTCCATTTTATTCGTAAGTTAATAGATAAGTTCCAATAATTTTCTTTTAAAAATTGTAACACGGTTTATAAATAAACGGGTATTATATTGCTTTTCATACACTTTATATAAGTTGTTTAGTTGATTATATTAGAAAGATTGATTTAAGGTAATAATTTATTTAAGCTCTATATTCATTTATATGATGATTTGATTACTATAAGCTTAAATAGTTTATTTCTAAATAAAAAACTAATTTCATTGATCTAATATCATTAAAATGAAAATTAAGTTTAGAAAAGATAAAATTCCATAGATGATATAATTTGTAAACTTGTTGTGTAATATAATCAGAATTGCGTTATTTGTTTTGGTTAGTTTTTCTTTATACAGAAATAAACTAAGACAAAAGTAGGAAAGAAACTTTGTATGAAGGATATGCACAGCATCTGAAAGTGTTTCGTAGTTGTGAAATGCGAAACGAACACGTATATTTTTGAGTTTCATATTCTATTTTCTGTTATGACTTTGTTAGGAAAACTTCGGATGTAGTAAGTTAGTACAAAGTAGAATAGTAATGAGAAAGGAATTATTCTGAGTAATATATTTTTCTTTCGGGAATTCATTTTAAAAGTCACGGGTATTAGAACGTTTTTGTGGATTAATGTTTAATACATATATTAATAATCCATTCTTTTTGTTATTTTCAGAAATTGTTTGGTAGGCAAAGCTTACCACATTAAGATTTCAGACTTTGGTACCGACAACGAATTATATGCCTGTGATTACTACAAAGTAGATGGTGGCACACCCGTACCCGTAAGATGGATGGCTTGGGAATCTCTAGTTCTGGTAATTCTTTTGTTCATTCGATTAACTATTTTCATAGCTTATCACATTCATAGGCTGACGTTTTCACTAATAAATAAGATTTTTCCAATATCATTGTTATTACTTTTTTCAGGGCAAATACACGACGAAAAGCGACGTTTGGTCGTTTGCCGTGACGCTTTGGGAGATTCTAAACCTCGGTAGGCGAGTGCCGTATGAGCACCTAGGCGACGAGGAGGTAGTCCATTGCCTACGTAGACTCTGCCGTGATTGCGGTACCAGCGACGAGGTTTCTCAGCTCAAGAGCAGCGAGGAGGAGGACGACGAAGATGAAGATGAAAAGGTAAGCGTGTGTGTGTATGTGTTTTATGAACATATCAGGGCAGTCTTAATAATTTATACGATCTAATGCTTCTTGAAGCCGTGTAACTTTCTAATCTTATAAAACTTTATAACATTTATAACATTTTATACTGTAATTTATAATATGAAAAGCAATTTTTGTCAAAATGACCAGTGATGATTACAGTATAAAATTCACTGTTATTGATACTAAAAAAATGAATAAAAATAGGTAGCATTGTAATACTACTTCTTAGGTGAAGATTAACTGTATAAAAAAATCTAATTTATAATAAAAGTGATACGTTCACATTTTAATCAGTAAACTTGTATGATTGAAAAATAAATTTTAAATAAAAACATATTTCATCTTAATTTTAAAAGCAAAGTATTCCTTTTAAGAGTATCTTTGAAATTTAATGTCAAATTTTTATATGGAGTTATGGCTACTAAAGCAGCGCGCGGCAGTTTTTCAGTTTATGATAACATAAAAACTGTACTTACCGTATGAAAATCTACAAAAGCATTTTCAACCCTAATTTATTTTAATAAAAACTATCTATTAATTATTATTTTTCAAGGACTAAATAGTTATCAAAACCTTGGAAATCTAATACTTGATTCACTATAATATAAAATTACGATTCCTTAATAATTTATCAAAGTAAAGTTTCACTTTTGTGCAATATTTTGAAAGAGACTTTTCCGAAACTAAACATCACCATCATAAACAACAAAAATTATCATTTCAGGTTTGCATGCGATTCGAGACACTGCCAAAGCCCACCGGATCATCCAAGGACATCTACGACTTGATGCTCGAGTGCTGGCGTAGAGACGAGTCTGAGCGGCCGACGTTCCGCGAGATCTCGCTCTTCCTGCAGCGCAAGAATCTCGGATACGCTCCGACCTCTTGATACTGAGAGCGCGAGACGCCGCTTGTAGTCGGCCGCCTCGAGCTCCAGGGTCTGGCCGCCGCCTCCTGACCAGCGGGCGCTCGGCTTAGCGCCGAGCACGATTTCTTTATTCGTCGCACGAAAATTTAAGCGTTGGTTTATTCTTAATTTTGCTTGCACAGAATCTGACTACGTTCGAGCAAGAAGAGAGGAAAATATTTTAACGCGCATTAATGTATCGCGACGAAGCGGTTAAGTTTGTTTTGGTATATTTTCATAATAGCTTTTAGAACGTTCTGTTTTTTACTTTGTATACTTTTTGAAAAGTATTTTCTTTGTGATTTTCTAAAATGTCGATACATAGTTCTTATATCAAAATTTTCATAAGCTTGTTTCTGATAATAAGGAACATTTTTTAAACGTAGACTTAGCTTTAATTGACGTCGTTGTACGTATAATCAGATGGAATGAAAGAAAAGGATAAACATTAGAAGAGACCTATTGACGTGTGTAATTATAATAATCGATGACGAATGAACGTGCGATCTTTACGAGACAGACAATGTGCTGTGAACATTCCTGCGATGACAAGGTTCAGCACTCTTGTTCATTAATATTTACCGAGCGATCGTATCATAATATAAAGACGTAACTGCAGGTTCGACGATACTGCAAGTTTAGGTATTTAATTATAAGAAAAATTGAAAAATGACGGTATTTTCAAAGGTATTATACGCGAATGAATATTGCGATGAAATTGAATGGACAGGTCGACACTTACGATAGCGTGTTTTCCGCTTTAAGAGCTTTTAATGATCTAGGAAATGATCTTAGAACGATTAACGAATAATTGTTTTAAAAATTATTTTAAGTTCTAAGATCGCGTAAAATTATAATTACAGTACTGATTTGTATTTTAAGAGATCAAAAATTAATCTTATTTATATATGCGAAAATGTTTTGTAGACAAAATCTTCGTAACATTTTTAATCTAGTATTTGTAAATAATTTTATCACGCTGTTTTGAATTGTCTAACAAATAAGAGTGTGAAATATCTTATGGAATAATAAGATGCGTTAAATGAAACATGAAAAAATGAAACAGTAAACTTAGAAATATCTTATTTTAATTTAATAGAACCCGAAAAAAATATTAAAAAATTGGGCGGAACACCTTGTAAGAGGAAAGGTATGATAATATCGTGCATTGTGCACCGCAAAAATACCACGGCTATGACACATCATAATGATACTTTGTAATGGGTGGGATCAATGAGAAACTAAGAATATCGATTGTAAATATAGATATTTAAGCGTGTAGGGTATGTCAGGATGAATGGCAACTTTACGTATTTGTTTGAAACAGAAATTTGCGTCTATGATTTTTCTATTGTAGACCTTAAAAACTGTATTTTCCATTTACTTAAAAACGAAAAGACATATAATATCACAATACGAATGAGCATAAAGTGAAGGGTGACAACAAGTACGAAACTGTTGACATATCGGACACAGCAAATTATTTTTTAAAAAGAAGCTCTACGGTGGTATAAACTTTCTAATAAGTGATCACATATAGGTAAATATAATTAATGATGAACGAGGGATTGGTAATTTTTAAGTGTAAACTAATGATAAGTAAGATTTGAAAAAAGCGTTGGATAAAAATGTGCGCCCTATTCTTAAATCTAAGTATGCTAGGAAATGTTACCGTTATCACATTAAAATATTATTTATATAATTCGAATACAATCTATGTAAGGGAAGTATAGGTAGTTAAAAACATAGAGATATGTTATATATGGAAAAAAAATATATATATATATATTATATAAGATGACGTATTTTAAGTGTAAGCATAACGCTGCCTTCGGCTAAAATTGTTGCCCCTAACTGCTATATAATAAGTAAGAAGTATGTTAAGTAAGAATTGGTTTTTAACAAAGTGTACTGTAGTGAATAAAAAATTCAACTAGCTAAAAAATTTCTTTAACATTTTTTGATTTATGAATACCGTTCCTAGAAATATTTCTCACATCAAATTAAAATAAAAAATAACTGCAGTTTTCAATGAAATTAAGAACTTTACTTGAGTTATATTTTTAATGCTATCTAGATTATTACATAACATACTTTTTCACTTATTCACTCATGTGATAATTTGTATATCTCTGTGTACCTACTGATCTACGTCTAATGCCTAGAAAGTCTATCGATTCCACTTTCAAAATGAAAACCAAAGATAGGCACTTTCATGAAAAAAAGCTAAAGAAATTACTTTCGATAGATGATTTAGTTTGATTCATTCATACTTCACTTTTATATGTGCCTAATTTTCTCTCGACACTGTTTTCAATGAAAAGCGAATAATGTTCGAATCTATGCAGCGTGTCATATAATAGAATATTGGAATAATTAAAATTTTTATGAAGAACCAGAACGTTTTTTGTATGATAAACTTTTAATTATATGAACGTTAAATATTTATTGTTTTATGTCAAGGTATTAATTTAATTCTTCCCTTTCAGATGAAAAATAGTTTGTAATGGATGTATGTTGTCATATCAAATGATGCTTACGTTTTTTGGCATTCAATCTTTTTTTCAATAAATTTTGCAATGTAAGGTAGTGAACACTGCCCTTGGTATCTAAGACGATTGCTAGAGAAGAAAGGGAATATTACAGAAACGTGGCTATTACATTGCGCCGCTTGAATTAATCATTGCATTGGTATGTTTGACAATCGCGCTTGAGCCTTGAGACTGAAATTTTTTCGTTAATAGAATATTGTATTCCCTCATTGATATTAATAATTCGTTTCAAAGTATTGTAATTTAGAAACGAATAATTACGTAAACCCTAGATAAGTATATCTATAGCTGCGTAATAATATTTTAGTGTATATTATTCATTTTTTACTTGTTCTAATAAAATTGAAAGCTTTTAAGAACGCAACATCTTATTTAAAAACAATAATTTACTCTTTGTTGGATTCTCCAAAATTGATGTATAATATTGGAAAAGAGTATAAAGGAATACGCATTGATTATAACATTTTCTAAACTATTATAACTATACTCTTTACTAATCATCAAATTATTTTTCTTACCACTGACTGTTTATAATTTTGTACGTAGCTTCTGTACATATGCTAAAGAACGATCATAGATGTCGGATATTAGACGATAAAAGATATTGTGCAGCGTATTCGAAAAAAAAAATTAAACGTAGAAGCGTAACAATGTACAACGACTTAGTTATTAAACTGCCTGTATATTGTAACTAATTTATAGTAAGAAACTAACAAAAACTGTTTATAAACTTACATGTACATATAAAATTAGATATTTACTAGTCAATGGTAAAGAATCTTTTTTTTATTCTGATGTATGGATAATATGCTGAGAAATATGTTCAACCAAAAGCTTCTTGTGTTATCTTGTATTATATCATTACAAATTCTTAATATAAAAATAATATTTAATTCAATAATAAACAGAGAAGCTTACGTAAGAGACTTTTTGTTAAAACTAAGAAGTCGTATTAATGGAGCTATAATTTTACTACCACTAAATAGAATTCGTAAGATATTTTTTGCGATATATAAATCGTAGAAATAGTTTCGTCGTTTACTTATTTTTTTATTCCAAATTATGAATAAATTGAATAATTTCTTTATCAATGGTGCTTTGCATGATATCGTTGCGGAAATTCTGAATGAATATTGATGAAAATAGGAGGAAAATAAGTATGTATGGTTTTGTGTGTTGCAACAATGATGCTTAATCAGTAACTACAGAAAATAAGATACAAAAATGAAGCAAGTTTCTTGTTACAGTAATAATATGTGGAGCAATATTGAAGTGTTTAGAAGACGCCTCTGTAATCATCTAATTCTGTGCTAGTTTGAGTTTTAAACCATCCTTTGACTTATTTAAAAAGATTTTAGATAAGAATATTTATCCAGACGAAAACTTTTTTTAATTTCACAGCTTTCGAAAAAAATCTCTATATTGAGTTGCTAATTCAGTGAAAAATTTTTTTACCTTAAACTTTTGCACAGAATTAGTGAATTGTCTTCTAGCCTACTTGTCAGAATAGTGTTATATTGTATTGAGATAAAAGACACCAGTACTAATTGATCACACGTGTCTTGAGGTCTTATGTCATTGTTATTACGGCGATATGATATAAGAATTATACGTTACATACACAGTACGTTTTGACTTTGTAGTAATTTAATGATAACTGAAATGTAATACGCAATAAATATGACAGAGTAAAAAAATAAATCACTAAGATACTTTGGGTTTCAATTACAATGCGCTAAAAAGTTAATTATAACAAAGAGTATTGCAGCCTGACCGTACCTGTAAAATATCTAGTTGGAAAACATCATAAGTAATCTAATAAGTAGACAATTTTATAAAAAAAATTATTTTTTTTCAATTATATTTATTTATTATTATTTTTTATTATAATGCTTTAATTATTACACACTATTTTCTTACAATTGATTTATTTACAAATTAGTTCCAAAATAGTACATTACTCGCTTTGCTCGGGCGACAAACTCGACTCGTGCGCAAATCGCCTGGTTCCCGCACTGGTTGCATATACTATTTTTTAACAAACCCTGAGCAAAACACGATCATTTCTTGAAAATGAATATCCGAGCGGAGCGAGACAAGTCAATTTGTCACCCTTGCTTCGCTCGGGTGATAAACAGACGAGTAAATGAAACAAAGCCGAGTTATAAAAAATTAAACATATCGAGAATTAACTATATTAGATTTAAATCAATACATTAATTCTTAATAATACATACAAACATTTGTCTATTTCTCATTAAAAATAAATTTATTTTCTTTCCACTTTTTGAACTCTTCATACGCTGTGATGTATTGACGTCTTAATTTTGCAGACAATAAATTCATACTAATAGTGTTTGCTTTTTCAGCCAAATCGGGTGGTATCGTGTTATCAGAAGCTGTATCAGAATCACTTTTTCTACTCATTTTTCGGTTATAAGTCTCAGTCAAAATTCTGACCACGATAAATATGTAATAAACGTTCGTCGTCAAGTCCGTAAAACAATTGCAAATCTCTTTTATGAACGACCATAAAATTGCTATGTTTCGCACACGATGAAAAAATAGACTGTTTCGCACACGAAAAACAAACATGAGAAACCGTGTTTCGCGCACGGCGTTTTAAAATAATTAGTTATTTTGGATACAAGTGAGATAAAAGGATTTTGCCATGAGTGTGGGTTTGTCGCCCGATCGAAGCGAGGGTGACAATCACACTTATGAGAGAATCATTTTTCGCACGTGTATCAATATTTATTTTCGATACAAGTGCGAAAAAGTTATTTTATCCTCGTGTGGACGTTTGCGCCCGAGCGAAGCGAGGGTGAAAA
>JAYJLV010050876.1:0-19919 GCA_036873485.1 Torymus texanus
CACTGTAGTGTATTTCTGGTGCGATAGTGGCACCATCTGGCGGTGAGGCTAGGTACTTGTCAAATGACCCTCGTATAGTATACATTATTTACCTTCTGGGCAATTACAACGTCAATATAATACCTTTTTGCCGATAAAATTATGTTTCTGTACGCTTATACATCCTATATTCCTCGTTAATAATATTTTAAAAGCTCTTTAAACAACTACGCTTTTAGTGCAATAATAAAACTAATAATTGAACTTTCTCCCCACGGTATTATAAAATAAAAGTTTTTTTCGCATAGTCCTTTCCAACGTCCATAAATAAGTGATTTATTTCTTCTCTATATTTTGTAAAAATACTAAATAGACGTAATAGTAATTTTTTTGTTCAAAAATGATAAGTATGCAACTTCTATGCTATGTAACACACCTTTCTTGAAAAATTATAAAGGCTCTTCGAGTCGTGTCTATGATGAGAAAAACTATTTCGCAAAAAGTGCATGTTCTCTCTTCCTCTCCCCTCTCTCTCTCTCTCGTCATCTTTCTCTGAAAGCACTACAGTTCAAAGCATGACAAAGCATATGCTAAAGTGAGGCGAGTAATAAGTAGTGCCTTTCTAGCGCCTCTCCATCGTACATCAGCTTATGAGTTATTAAAAGTAAAAGCCGTTGCTCTGAAAAGCTTACGCTTGCATACACATCTTTGACGTTGCGCGCAAAGTCGATGTTCCGGTTAATGTCGATGGCCTGATTACCGTTTCTCTTACTTTCCTCCTTTTCCTGATTTTTCCGATATTCTTATTAAAAAGCTATCTACGTGTATTGAAATGTAAATGTGTATTAGCAAACATGTCGTTTGATTTTAATCCAGAATCATAAAAGTATTTATCTATACTTTTTTCCTTTAATTAAAAAAGTTATTACGAGCAATGCGTTAATTAGAGTATATTTGAGTTTAATTTCTGGTAATGTAAATTTTATGATTACTTGTCGCACGTACAAATGAATGTGGGTCGAATTTTCCAATTAGTCTTAAAAATTTTAATACAAACGCAAGCTCGCCCAATGCTCCTTCGTAAAAGAATAATTGAATTTCGGTGCTCCGGTAAACCAAATAATATATATATATATATATATATATATGTAGAAATTCACAAAAAATTTCCCGTAACTTGTCTAAAAAAAAGTTCGAGCACACCTCTGAGAACTGATTTTCCTTATTCTATAATAATATAATCCACGAAAATGATTTTGAACATAGAAAATCAGGATAATGTTTTTCAGAAAGCTGACATTTATGTTTGAAGCGCTGAATGCAAAATAAACGGTTTTTTGTTATTTTCACCAACATGATATAGATATTAAATGACCCCATAATAACAGGATTTGGTTATGACTTTTTTATGATTAAAGGCTAGAGAATTTGAGCTTTCATTTGCTTTTCTTTAAATTAAAAAATGTTTATTCCTTGCAAAGTTATTGGAGTTCAAAGTTGAGTCGAACCGTCCATTTCAGGAATTAAACACTGCATTTTTTGCTCATCTTTGAACTTTCATAAATTTTCAAGGAATCAACATTTTTTAATTTTTATAGAAGTGTAGAAAGGTCCTTTTCTCTAGCTTTTAATCATAAAAAAGTTATAAGCAAATCCTATTATTATCCATATCATGTTAATGAAAATAACAAAAAACCGTTTATTTTGCATTCAGAGCTTCAAACATAAATTTCATCTTTCTGAAAAACGCTATCCCGATTTTCTATGTTCAAAATCATTTTTGTGGACTATATTAGTTATAGAATAAGGAAAATCAGTTCTCAGAGGTATGTTCCAACTTTTTTTTTCGTCAGTTTTTCAGACAAATTATGGAAATTTTTTTGTGAATTTCTACATATACACTTAATTAACGAAATCAAATAACGAAAATTCAGCATTCAAACAGTTTTAGAGAGCACAGAAAAGTAATACACGATATACTTCCAACTGTTAGCGAGCAAAAATTAAAGGGCAAACTCAATACCTCGACCGACAACCACTATGCTCTCTTCCTCTCCCACGCGTCATTTGCTGTGTCGAACTTCCACTTTATCGCTCCCCGCGTCGGGCTCAATACACACAGACACACACACACACATACCCGCTCACTTACACATAGATGCGCACGCGCGGAAAAGCTACAGGTTCCCTTTTTCCTTTGTACTCTCACAGCACAGAAATTGCCCGTAACGTCGTTGTTAACTCGCGTACAGTAACAGCAGTAGCAGCAGTGGTGGCTATTTGATCTCCGAACTTTTTCACTCCTGATATTTGATGTATGTGTAGTAGAAGGTCGGCAACGATACAAAGTAGCTATGGAGAGAAGTGGGACAACTCGTTTACTACGGCTAGATAATGCAACACACAGGACGAAACGCTGTAAATATGAGGAGACCCTGTTATCGAGCGATTTTTTTTTTCGCATGTCGTGGACGGTTGTATATTAAAATAAGACCGAGTAGAGCTTTCTGTACGTGTATATAGAAAAAATATTTGGGAAAGCAGTTTCTAAAACTGTTTTTCTTTTTCTTTTTTAAAGCTTTTTTTAACGAAGAGAGATTTCTTTACCGTTAATCTTGAAAGTCCATATAGAAACAACGATAACGATCTTAAGCTCACAGCTTCGTTATATACATATCCAATCAACATGCTAAAACGATACTAGCACCCATTCGTTATATCGATTTCTCCTTCACCAATCTATACCTATACTAATGTTACACTCGCCGCTCCCACGTTAGAAAAATACGTCAGAGCGAAATCCACTAAAACAAATCCACCTCCTCCCTCGCCGATTATAACATATCCTGTCTTCACAAGGCGCCACTGTTTTCTAGTACTAAAAAGAAAGGAACAATACCAACTGCGTACTAGCAAATAAAGAAAAAAAAAGAATCTACGTCGTCGTCTCTCATGGCCTTTCTCCGTCGAGTTATTTGAGAGCACACGGGGGCATGACCGAAAGCCTCTGTGTGGGCGTTATATTGGCTATGGAGGGAAGGAAAGAGGCAATCGATTTCGTCGAGGAACGTCGTACACGACGAGAGTCAGAGAGCAAAACAAGGCGCGAAAAGTTTTTCCAAGGCGAGGCCGAGCGGAGGTGAGATGGACGCAAATTGAATTAAGACCGGGAAGAGAGAGAGAGAGAGAGAGCGGAAAGTTGTGGGGAAATACCGAGGGCAAGAGATAGTGCGTCGGAGTTCGGATGCTATATAGGTGTCTTCTTTCGCTCGAGGATTGCTTCCCCTTTCCCCCCCCCCCGCCGCCGCCCAATTAATCATCAGGAAGAAGTCACTGGTCTCGGGCTGAGTTATCGCGAATCAGTTTTTCTCAGTTAGCTGTGGCAGTGGTGTATTAGTGCGAACGGTTGGAGCAAAGTTTTATAAATGAGTGAATGGTTTGGGTGAGATTTTTTCCAGAAATTCGATTACTCGTTTCTGGTAGTGCTGCAGGTTAGAGAAAAATATCGTACGGAGTGAAAATATTGGGAGGAATGTTAATAACAGAATATAAATGGAAGGAAACATGTTGTTGCGTTGCTTGCAAACAGTTTTACCCTTGACAGGTATTTTTCATACACGTGTCTCAATAAGATGGTCTTCTTTGAAATGAAATATCTTTTTGAAGACTGAATAATATTTTTAGTTAGGATAGAGTTGGAATTTAATAATATATCCTTAACGAAAGAAATGGTGTTAGAAATGTACACGTATCTAGTTAACTTGCTCCTTTTATACTATGTATAATAAATTATGTATCCACGCATGTTTTTTTTTTATTCAATTATAATCTTTATTTGCAGAACTCAAAATCCACGTGAGCCCAAGGACGAAAGAGATCCTCGACAACTTTGGGACTTTCGATCTCGTTTGCAGGGGAGAGGTCGAATTAAAGGTACAAGATACGCACATTTTACCCTGATTACCGTAATCAAATTGTCCATGGGAATGTTATTATTAATAATTCCTTGCTTTTAAATTCATTGACGAGCATTTTTCTCACTTAAATATCAGTCTAATATATAAACTATAATTTATGTGCGTGAAATGCAAAGTTAAGTTATTTGGTGAACTTTGATTCATGGGCTGAGTAATTTTTATTGCAGGAAGTTTTGGAACCAAACCTTGCAAACACCCAATATTTTGTGTGGATCATTATATTTATAATTATAATGGTCTGTATGGATTATATTTTTGAAAACTTTTAATTTAAAATTACATTAATACAGTTGAATTTTTTTATATAAATTATCTAGAAATTTTATTGGGGATGTAATGAATACATGTAATTGCAGTCACAATGACAATGGTTCGTACAAATTTCAATACTTTTTCATGTCTGTCTCCATTTAAAAACATCCTGCAATAAAGTTATTCGGAATACTACAAGAATCAAAATTATATTCAATAACTGCTAATTATCGCTCATAAATTGACTTTTATAAATGAAAATTAATTTTGTTGAGGGATTGATAACAATATATAATTAATAATAATAAAATATCCCCCCAGCTAATCTATCTCCTCTACCTCGCACCGCCGTCCTCGAAATGAAATTGACATTAATTTTGAAAAAGCTATTCTAAACCACCGCACGCGATCGTTTGATCGCCGCAAGCTGCGGCTTTTCCATGTATCGCGACGTATGACGTTTTACGGCATTTATTGTACGCCTCGGCACTTTAATGAATATATTTCTGTACTTTGGTCTATCTTGATAACGACTTTTCTCGTGGATATTTCCGAATTGTCTGCGACTGATGATGAATTGCCGATGAATTTCATCGAGCGAAGCTTTCAGGGTTATTGTTATTGACACACGATAAATTGGTTGTGACGCGCGTTGGTTTTCAAAGTAACGGCTGCTTTTCGATTCGTTAATTGAAGTACGCGAATCTGCGTTTGTCGGGCGTGCGAATTACCATTAGGAATTCAATTTATTAAGGCATTGAACAACGAAAAGTAATTTTGTTATAATGATGAAAATTTGTTTTATGCGAGAATACTATAATTATTCACTGTTAACAATGAGTTTTATTCGATCTTTCAACATTTCTTCTGTCAAACATAATCCAATGGCCGCGTGAAAGAAATAATTGCCCAAGAGTGACGCATATAAATTTAAAACTTGGAAATCCCTTCGCGACGAACAACTTTTTTAAAAGTTCTCAGAAACTTGTTACCAAGATCTAGAAACTTCCTGAGTGTACTTTTACATTTACCCGTACGCGGATCCTTTTCGGTGCCCTTGAGGTCTGTCGAAAATTTCCGCGTCAAAAGTATTTGTCTGGCCAATGGTAATAGAAACTGCCTTCGAACGCGCGGAAGCGAAATTAATTTTCAAATAGGTCAAAGAGTGGCACGCCACTTGGCGCGTGAAACTTCTCATCACCAGAACCCGCGCGCCTAAAGTATGAAGTCAATTCAATGGTCAAACACCGTTTCAGACAAATCAAATAATGGAATTAATTAAAGTCATTTCAGCTTGTCAGCTGTATAAATGAAGGAGTCTTATGATCAAATAACGTTCAGCGACGGCATAAATGTTGAATTTATTCGTTAACAGCGGGATCATTGATAATTTTACGACAGTTAAAAGACGTATTAATAGCAAAATGTTTCGCTTTTAATGAACACGGCATTGACTACAGAGTATCACCTTCAGCGAAAACATTCGTTTTTGTTATAATCATTGTTGCAATGATATCCTCTAAAGCTACTTTCTTCTTTAGTACACCATCAAATATAGCATCATCTCCAAAAGCTTCCACAGCAACAAACCTTTATATATCATTTTCACACTCCGTGCGCGAAAACGCATTTCGCGCACGCTTGCCTTCGCAACCGCACAGTAAAACGGCGTTTTTCGCACGTTGTGTTAAAAAATAATGTTCGATACGCGTGCGAAAAATGATTCTCTCACAAACCCACACTTGTGGCAAAATCATTTTTATCGCACTTGTATCGAAAATAACTATTTTTCACTGTGACCCAAACAGGGCAAGGGCAGGATGACGACGTACTGGCTGTTGGGCGAGAAGAACGTTCCGCCTTCGGAGAACAACAACGTTCAGACACAACCCCAGCAGTTACAACAGCAACAGCAACTACCCCTGGTACAGCAACCGAACCAGCAGCAACAGCAGCAGCAGCAACTGCCGCAATCCCAACCTCAGCGATCCAATTCGTCTCAGATCCCCACGATCACAACGCTGCGTCACACGATTTACGGCACGACGGCGCCGGAACCACGACCGCAGCCGATCGATCTGCAGTCGCAAGGCCAGCGTAGCCTAGGCGTTATGACGGGCAACGGTGCACCGCCTGCTTTATCACCTTCCCATCACAACCGCAACCAACAGAACTCACAACAGAATCCTCAACAGCAGCAGCAGCAACAGCAGCAACAGCAACAGCAGCAAGGTAGCAGCAGTCTACCTAATCACAATGCTGAGAGCGGAGCAAACGCACCGCTACTGCTGCCTATTGGCTCTGTACCTTGAAGCGAACGACGAGGTGACAAGGCGATGATATTCTTGGATTCTCTGTATACTACCACTGTTCTTCTGTCCCGTAGGATATGGGACGATCCCGGTTCTCTATACGATGTGTATGCTGCGCGTCTGAGGTGGTGAGTGTGAGATATAAGTGAGAAAGAAAGAGAGTGATAGAGCCAGGGTGTTTATGTATATGCACGAGAGAAAGGATTGGGTAATGCCGAGCGATATGATAATGGGGATGGGATGGGACAGACGCGTCGTGACCTAATATTATACTCCGTTATAGATAGCCGATTCATTTTTCTTTTTCTTTTTCTGTTTTTTTTTTTTTTTTTTTTGTTTACTCATTTGCTTTCGTTATTTATATATGTACGCGAAATGTCGAATTGTTTTTAATTTTCGTTATTTAAAGAGAAAAAATCTTATGATGTAAAATTTTTTACCGTAATTTAATATATATATATAAACGCATTAAGATCGCATTAATAAGAAGTAGATTACATGAAGTGTAAGATATACTCTTGATATATGTATAGGCATCCGTAAAGTTATATATAGTAGGCAAAATTTGCATTTACACGTCCTTGAATGATAAGTATACTGCATTTTTATACGAGCTTTCGAAATTTGTTTTTCTACCGGATATAATATCTTCCTGAAGAATTTTTTTACACAAAGATAATATACATTCTCACGTGTCCCGTATCATATATATATAGATCCTGCGCCTTTTGGCTAGCCAACATTTCATTTTTTGATGCATAGAAATATTTCTTGTGTAGATTAAATGGACATTGATAACGCTGAATTTTATTTCAGTGGAAAACTATAGTAGTGACACTGAATAACAATAAAATGATATGCGAAAGGCTATTTTTTTTTCTTTTTAGATTAAGTTCATTATTCATCCTTATTTATATTATTTATTAGTATTATTTAAATGTAGGCAGTAAGATTTTGAATAAGCAATATATATATATATATATATATATATATTTTTTTTTTTTAACCAGATGTCAATTCTTAACTGCATTAATTTTTAGTATACAATCGTGCTAATACTTAAAATCATTAATGATATTAAACACGCGCGTTTTAATTTATTCGAGACATTTGAACAAATTATTTTAATGAAGATATTCTTGGCATTACATGATCTTTTCTTTTGGCATAGAATTCGCCGAGAAAAGTCCTATTTATACTTTTTCGCACATGAATTTTTCAGAAGTAGTAGGAATATCGTATTAATAAACCTACTGCAAAAGCTTAAAAAGATATATTTATCTCGGATATAATGACTAATTTCTTCCAACGCTAAAAAGAAAAACGACTTGCTTAAAAATATAAGAAAAGGATATAGAGTCATTAAGAGAAAGTTAATACATCAAGTATTATTGAGTTTTGACTGTTGAAGTAATTGTTACTATGTAATGTTTTGTTAGTGAGAAATGTTTATAATGCAAAGCAGGAACGGAGAATGAAAGGAACAAAATCAAAAGAAAAAGCACGCGAGACGTATTTGTATGATGAGGATATGGTCCAGAAAAATAAAAGTAAAGCGATCATCATTATTCAAGTTAAAGAGGCCGAGTACCTCGCGAGTGGTATACTGGTTCTTTGACGAATTTCCATTTGTGATTTACCGAGCGTCGTTAGATAAGGGCTTGATTGAATACAGCGGCAGTACAAAAAAACGTGAAAGTCTATGAATATAAATTGTATAGAGGCGAGATAAAAGAGAGAATTTTAAGGTCGTTACGATACAAACAAAAGGCATTTCCTTTTTTTATCTCTTTCATTTTAGCTCTACCGGCGTATTTTATTTGTTTTTTCTCCCCTATATACATACGTTTTCGTTTAATCGTCGAGTGTGTACCTGTATCTCGGTAAAACAGGCCGTCGATTATCACAAAAGATACGCGCAAGGTGGAGAGAACTATATAGCAAACGCAGAAAACGCGAACGCAGCGGTATGTGATTTTTCAATTATTAAAATAACAAAAAGTATATAAGTACTCGCCAAGAAAAATGCCGTTATTGCGCGACTTTCATTTCCAACTAACAGTCGGAAACTCGATGCAGCACAAAAGACGACGTGGACTCTGAAGCACATACACACAAAGAGGTGCAGTATTAAAGAAATAAAGAAGAAGAGAAGGAGAGTTTGACGGCTTTCGGCTATTTACTCGCGCGTCCGCGATACGCACACGAGAGACGTTCCGTGTATGCGCAGTGCTTCCGTTTTCTTTCTCCTCCTTTCTCTCTCTCTCTCTCTCGCTCTCTCTATCTCGCTCTCTCTCTCTCTCCCTATCTATCTATCTCTTGTTCTATCTCTCTCATGCGTCTAGTACTTGTTTATTTCACCCGAGAGTCTCCCACGATTACTCGCACGACACGCGACACAGAGACTAGCAAACGAGCGGCCGAATTTTTACGACAGAGCAGATCGTTTGCTCTTGAATTTTTTTTCCCGCTCTCGATATTTCGTTTTAACGTATATAGGACATATTGGTAGGAGATTTATTAGTGGCTGTTGATTTTCTCACCGAGCGATATAGAGAGAGAAAGAGAGACGAGAAAGAGAATATTGCAGTATTTAGTCGTTTCGTTTCGATGGATGACGTTGAATTGTCGGGGGAGGGAGGAGGAAAGGCGAGTGAATGTATAAGTTTTAAAAAGTATTTGCATGTTGAGTATATATGTATAAATATATATGAGATTTTTATATTCGCGGAGAGTTCCGTGCAAGAAGAAAAAAAAACAAATGATAACAGAAAAATTAAAAAACGTTTTGATCTGAGATGAGAAGTTTCATATTTGAGACAAACGTGTGTGGTTGACGTTGCGACCTGCTGTTGACGATGGTAAAGAATTTTTTTATTCCAGAGTAAATATACAAAAAAAACACACACACACAATCTCGTAGTTTGAAACAATAAAATACATCGACTAAATGTTAAGCGCAAAAAAAGCGGCGTGCACCCTGTTCTGCTTATGAAAAATAATCGAGCAACGCCCGGTATGACAGAACTTCGTAGAATTAAAAAAAAAGAACAAGGAAAGAAAAAGAAACTCGGCCAACAAGTATGCGCGCGAGCAAATTATATTCGTTGCGTGCAAGTGAGTATATACCGAGGCGAACTTTTCACTCTCGTAAACCTGAGGGTAGGTATAATTTTTGTAGGACTTCGTTCACGACGAATTGTGTAGCACCGGTGCGATATATACAACCATACAGCGCCAAGAAAAATAGAACATACACACACATACAAATACACATAAAAAAACATTGTAGCGAATCCGTCATGTGTCATTCCGATGTCGAATTTGCCGTGCGGCGCACGCGACGTATACTGTACGTAAATAAACCTATAGGATTTTACTTAATCGTAACGAAGAAAAGAAAAACAAAGCAAAAAATCACAGACAACGTAATGATATACGTATTATAAATAATATATACGTGAGGGATACAATACATCGTTATTGAGGGCAGCAGAGGAAAGGAGTGTGTTGTTGCATGTGCTCGTTTTTAGGTATATTATAGATGTGCGACGTGATAAAGAAAATTGGCAAACTGGCAGGTGAAGAAGAAAAAGAGAGTTGACGAGGAAGAGATATAGTGAGAGAGAGAGAAAGAAATATATATGAGAAAAAGTTATATAGAATCGATGTATAAACTATTACTATAGATATTAAGCTGCGAAGGCTGGGCCTTTCCCGCGATAAATATAAATATAAATATATAAATACACGTATATTGAAACTAAGAAAGAGGAAAAGCAAAGATCAGCGTTTCTTCTCTTTTGCGTTTTCACTTCCTCTTCCTTATCCCCCCCCTCCTTCGTTTTCAATTTTCCATGAGACGACGAGAGCGCGCGCGAGAAATGCACGCCACAGCATTAATGCTCGAAAGAGAGATGATGATGACGAATGTACGCAAGTGATATATACAACGTCGTTATATGAAGATATAATTGTTTCGTGTGTGAGTATATTGTGTTCGTTGAGCGAGAAACAGAGAGAATGTCTGCGAGAGAGGCGACGAAGAGATGTGTTATTATATATATATATATACACACACACACACACACACAAAATGTTACGGTGTGTTATTGAAAGAGAGAGATATGTATGAACAAATTCACAGAATAATGCAGAAGGCTCTATAAGTGTAAAGTTTAAATGTAATTATTATTGTCGTATCCGTGGCGATGGTGTGATTAATGCTCCGCGCTCGATGCACACGAACACGGGGCAACGATCATACACTTGATGATGATAATGACGAAGCGTGATGGAGGTGTAAGCCTATCGATATTACGGAAATAAAGTTCCATCGTTTTCGAAAAAAAAAGCTAAGAAAATTGCGTGCTTATTCATTATTCCTTATTATGACATTTTCCTTCTCTATCCAAAAAGATCATTTATAATTAAATATAACAAAGAACGAGACACTTTTAATCAAAGATTCGATTTATTCATTGGTAATTAGTCTATAGCGTATAATTTTTCTTTTCTTTTTGGCTTCATCTGACTTATTAATTAAAGGCTCGCTGAGTAGGAATGTACTAGAAAACCGTGTTAGCGAAGATCCAGTCCAGGTAAGCATTGACTCGAGTGTAGATACCGGGCCTGCCGGGATCACCGCAACCGATGCCCCAGGATACGATGCCGATTGTTACCCAACGGCCGTTGCCCAATTGGTGGAGAAGTGGACCACCGGAATCGCCCTGCAATAAAACGTTTCGCGTATTTCATGCAGTTATTAATATTTAATTCGATTTTATTCGTTTTAACGATGCATGTAGAGGTATGTTTCAGATAAAAATTATCGTTACACAAATTAACTATTGAGAATAATCCAACTTTTAAAACCCCTTAAAAACATTGAATATATAGTTAGTATATTTTTTAGTAACGATCATTGAAAATACCCGTTATTCATTAATGATTGATAACACAATAAATTACTTTCTTAAATTTAAGCGCTGTCAAATTTAAAGTCAACAAAAACTATCATACAGAGCTGCTTATTAAACGCATTGCGTTAGCATTATTTCGTTAAATTTGTAAAACCTTTCATTCCATTTCATAGCACGTAGTTATCGACACATTCACCCATTCAAATACACTAAACCATACTAAACAACTTATTACTAAAGAAATTCCTATTAATCCAGTGATATATTACGCGTACCTGGCAAGCATCGCCGTTACCGTCATAGCGGCCGGCGCATATGTGATTTGCCGTTATATCCTGGGTGAACTTGTTCGCACACTGGTCCTGCGGCCAAATCGGCACGTTGACTTCCATAAGGACGTAGCTGCCAGCGCCGCCGTACGACGTCGTGCCCCAGCCTGTAAATATACGTTAAATGTACATTCTTATTTTATACATTATTATAGAATATTATTTTTTTTTTTTTTTTGAATAATCTATTGAAAAAAAGATCGTTAATTTTCAATCTCTATGTAAAACGATTCTGTTCATACAGAGGGCTAAAAAATTTTCGAAAAATGATTTCAGAAACAGGAGGAAAATGGTTGATTTTTACCAGGTATTTTAGTACAAAAATAAAATGTGAAAAACATTTAGGGTGAGCCTAATGAATACACTTGTACGTTACATAAGACTTGAAACATTAATTGCTATCCAATAAGTGCTAGTAAATATGCACTTACCAATAACGGTAGCCTCCTTACGCTCAAAGACGGCACCGACGGGTGGCAGACAAACCGGCCAGATGTAAGTGTTGAATACTGTAGGCCTGTGAATCTTGACGATGGCGATGTCATGCTTGTACGTACTCGCAACGTAACCCTGGTGAATCCGTATCTCGACAACCTTGAAGTCAAGAGCACGCGTTTCGTTCGGGAAGCGAAGGTCATACTCGCCAAGTCTGACCATCAACTCACGCGGCTTCTTCCTGCAATGGATAATGTGCAAAAATGTTAAATTTCACTTTCTTAATTTTTAGACTTATGTAATGCTATTTTAGATATAACTCGGTTTATTGAAATGGAAAAATTCTCATTTTCATTATTTAATGTGGTTCAATTTTACGTGGAGTTTATATAACTTTAAGGAGAATATTTTTGTTTTACTTTTCGACAAGGTAGACAATTTTCAGCTAGAATAAATTGGAATGTTTAAAAGAACACCCAACTACACTTGGGGCAGTAAAATAACCTCGGACAATATATAAACAAAAGTAAGGAAGAAAAGAAAAAAGAACGCGATCTCGGTAGTAATTTTTTTTCGTCCAGAACTTCTTTCTAAGCGAGCCACTGGCGCAGAACAATGCTCTTAGTCAGTGCGCTCGTTGTATACAGTCACGGGACAAAATTTTCTACAATCTCGCCTGGTACTCCGACGCAGAGAATTTTTGTTCTCCAAGAAAATTTAATGGCGCTCTCAAAAGCTACTCTAAATTTCTTTCTCATATTGTTCTTTATTATACATATATCAATTAAACTTCATTTGTATCGAAATTTGACTTTATCCGACGAGACGTTGACTTGATTCATGCACTTACCTAAAAACACAGTGAGCAGCGGTGAGCACGTGTCTGTCGGTGATAAGGACACCACCACAGAATTGTTCACCACTACGTAAGAGTGCGGCAACCCAGGGCCACTCGCGTGAGTTCGTCGGCCGGCCACCAGTGACGCGACTTTGGTCCTTGGTACTGACACCGCAGCCGCGCGAAGCGCGCGATTTTCTTGTATCCGTAGACGTACCATCGTCATCTGGCATCACCATCGCATCGTCGCCTTCCGCTGTAAATTTTCAGAATGTAAAATGCAGTTTTTAAGCTTCATTTCTTTTTTTTATTCTATGATAAAGGAAATTTTGGTCTTTGACAGAAGGTAAATGATGGAACAAATGGAGTGTTTGGTATAATTTAGATTGGTGGAAGAAAGATCAACAATCGAGCGGTCAGATGTGTTTGCAAGTTAAATAGCGGAGATGATGAGTAAACGCCCGGAATGGGGTAGGATTGTGTTATTATTGGAAATTGGTAGGTTCCGAAAGATTTGTTTTGGGTTTGGTTTCGACATGTTACGCAAACGATACTATAACGCTGTGATCTCATTATTGTAAAAGAAAAATTATTTAATAGGTATTTACTCACTGGCAACGGCAGGTAAGGAACCAGCCAGACCTCCTACAGGCATCACGTCATTCTGGTTATCTCCAGCACTCTCGTCATCCGGACAGCAGACACCTATGAATCTTCGCGAGAAGCAGTTAATACGTATATACCTACATGTTAATACGAATTATATATTAAAGCGTCGGACATAAGAAAAAAAAACCCTGATACGTACTCCTTCTCGATGACACACATGTACTCCATCATGCGAGGGAAATTTGAACGGAAAAGCTCATGCTTGCAGTTGGACATGTGCTTGCAGTGGCCAGGTTTGCTACCCGGCGCTAAGCAACTCTGGTAAGTCTTGCTGGGCTGGAAACATTATAATACACGTTTAGTTTTTCATTTTTGTTGTTGTTATTGTTGTTGTTGTTTGTAAATTTGTGTTTTAGAAAAATTCAAATGGTAAGTAAACTATTGTTTCGCTAAGCGTGATTCTTTTGTAGCTCAAACTCGCAGCCATGCAGTCTCGGTTGAGAATAAAAAATTTAATTTATTCCGTTGGAACTGCTGTACTCATAAAGTGTGCGTTGCTACAAAATAATTCAAGCGATTTTTTTTTCTTTTTTAGGGAAGGGGGCAAAGGTTACCTGGAAAAGAGCACTTTTAAGCTTCGAGTATGAGCTCGCGCGAGCTTAGGCAATGAAAATATTTCATAAACTTTCATTTATCCACGACTGCTATATATATGCTTGACTTTCTCTTTTTTTCGGTTTTGTTTGAAAATTCGGTCTACGCATAATGAAAATGACCTCCTGGCCTATATACATATGCACCAACTCTAATGTCGCTTTTATGTAAATAATTATGGAGACTTTTTAGCATAGGACGCTCATACACATACATACGAGATAAAGCAGAGTATTTGAGCATGTTTATTACCGCCTGTATGGGTTTCCCCGGTACGACGTAGCGCTTACTTCGCACTTCGCTCGTCGATGAGTCGCCTAATATAGACGCCTGGTCGTCAACTGCAAAAAATAAAACAAATAAAATGTTAATGCGAGAAAAATAGTGTTTTGAATGCTTTATAATGGGTGTATTTATAAGTGTGCGTGTAGCTTTTACTTTCATCGCCGAGTATAGAAGAAGAGTGCGATAAAATTTATCAGCGGATGAGAGTCAAACGCTTCCCTTTTTATAACAAGACCGCGGTGATAAAGTTAGAGAATTTTTTTCAAATTTGCTGTTTCGATTATTATAGAAATATTGTTTAGTTCGGTTATTCTGTTTACACACAGATTTTAATGAATTCATAGTTAACGTTTAGTTTACGGTTAGTCTAAGCATTTTCGTAATAATCCCAAAACATACGGGTATTGTTGAAATAACAATTTGCATATCACCATTAGGATTAGAAGTACTAGAATTATAAAGAACTCTATATATATAATGATATACGAAAAATTTATTCATGATTCGTATATAGCAAAAGAAAAAAAAAAATTATTTACGCATATAATGACCTACGATATTCTTCACTTGCTTTATTTGATTGATCGAATGAGCATTCTAAATTCTATGTAATGATAAATTTCAAACGGTTGATCTTTCAAAGGACGTATATATATATGAAACCTATCATCGTAAAAGGATAAAAAATAAAAGAAGCATTGAACGATCGTAAAAATTATTTCACGCCGGGTATAATATAATGCCGACTATAGAATAATTTATTTTACTACAGACTGCTGGACGTCAATGGTAAAGTCGAAGTGCGGCAATACAGCCGCGGGATAATCCCCGCGTTTTTAGGTATAAAATCGCGGATAATTTATGATCGAAGACGATATTCAAGATCGCAAGGCCGACTAATGAAATTCTACAAGCGGGATGTTTTTGTACAAATGTTAGACGATCCCGGAAAGTCATTCATACCGCCATTTTTCGAAATGAACTTGAGAAGTATGAAATGTTTGATTCATTATTATTCGAGCTATACTTCAAGATATTACTCTGTCAATAAGAATTAATGGACTTTGGAATAAGTTTGGTAATGTTTAAAGGTCACACTATACTGCGCTATCCCCTCCTACCGGCATGGTTCTTCAAATATAAATATAGACATTCTATTTCCACATTTCCATTGTAATAATTATCAAAAATTACCCGAAAAAATCCCAATTTTCGATTACTTGAAAATCTATCAATCCGATAGCACCATACACCACACCAACCCAGCATCTCCAAACTTTATACATTCACCTCTAAGTAATCTCCACACCTCCCATAATTTGCTCATCCCCTCGTATCTTCTCCCCAACCACCATAACCAATCGTCCCTCCTCTACCTCGTAAACACTCACCACCGGTTATAATTCCAGCATCGCCTTCGCGAACAACGACGACAAACAGTAACGTCGTCGCAAATACAATGAACCTTAGGTATCCCGTCCTCTCCATGGCTGGTCTCTTCTCTTTCACCTCCTCGCTTCGGAAGCTCCCAACGCGAACTGCGTGCTGCTGCGCTACGAGTCCGCGTGCGGCTATCAACATATATAATGTCATCCCACCTCCGGCTCCTGGCGCATGGACCAAGCAGTCTGCAGCTACGCGCGTCCGGTTGCAAACGATACAGGCGCCGTTTGAAGAATGCTTTGTGTATATACGTAATGCATTATTCATAAGCGAGAATGACGCTCGCGTGTCATCTTTAGGATACTCCAGGGAATCATGGATGAAGAGAAGGGGAGAAGAGGGATGCTAGTTTTCTCGGTTCTTGTGTTTTTGTTAAGTGGTGGGTTTGACGGGGTAGGTTATGGGATTGTATGCGTGACGATGGGGTTTTTTCATGCATGCTTGCTGAGTGAGAATTGAAGGTTTTGGAAATACCTGTTCAGTGGTAGCGTGTGAAAGATTTATCTGCTTACCTCATTCGACTGTATTTATGAGTCAGATTGTTTTGGGTAGACCGTTTTAACGTAAATACCGTCTGTTTTGATTTTCAAAACATATCCCTACTAGAGATGAAAATCACTCTCATCATAAGAAATGCATTTGATATAATGTTGTTAATGATGATTTTTAAAAATTTTGAATTTACAACTTTATCTCCATTATTCATATGTCTTATTTTATGAAAATTTTTAACGGAAATATTCAAATATTACGAGTTACTATGCATGCACACAATCTTGGTTAATTTAAGAATAGGTTTCTGCTCAAACACATAAAAACGGAAAAGAATCTAATAAAAAAAAAATTTTGCAAATTCAATTGTTCTTAATCGGTCTGTATAATATGTACCCGGCAAAACTTTAGCATCATTCCCTCAACACCAATTCAACTAGAAAAGCAAGCTAATGCTAAAACGACTATCACATAGTCATCACTTTTTATAAGCCAATGACTTTTTTCTACACTGCCACGTCAGGCTTCCGTCGAAACTTCCACTTTTTCTCTATATCGCTTATCTCAGAAACTACCCTCTACCAATTCCTCACTAATGTCATCCCAACTAACGTCGTCCCGATAACGAAATCTCTATGCTGTCCTTCTGCTTTCTCCAAAACGGAAAAAAAATAAATCACCGCTCTCTCTCTCTCTCTCTCTCTCTCTCTTTCTTTCTCTCAGTCCATGGTAGTTTACAGTGCAATTAGAGATGGTGAAGCCAAGAGTGGATACAGATGCGCCCCGTTAATGAGGTCCTGGCGCCAGAATAGCCCTCCTTGGTGTATATATATATATATATATATATATATATATACCTGGCGCACGCGTATGCACGCCGAAAAATCTTGGGCCAACGATCTCTACGTATACTACTACTCATTCGGCTTGAAATTGAGGCCTCGGCTTGTTCAACTCGTTGCCTCGGACGTTGAGATTAGGCAGGACACTCGTAAACGCACAGGGAGAAAACATAACATGACCTCGACGGGGAGGGAGACGTGGTAGTGAAGTTAGAATCCGTCAGAGACCTCGCGTTTCGAGAGATCATATCTGAGCGCCGAGAATTATTGTAATGATGATTATAGACTCGAGGAGAAATGTTGTTCTGCGATGTTACGATTACGCGAAAGCTTTTAAGAATTGGCCCTTTTTGTGTCGAGTTCGACTGGATATATAATATACGATGTCACTTTTATTCTCGTTTCGAATTATTGTGTTTTTCTGTAATTTCTATAATTTAATACGGTATTTTGCGGGTACAATTGAATTGTTGTCAGTTATATGAAATTGATTTTTCAATGCAGCATGAAATGGAATTGTTATATACAGGTTATGTGAAATGTTCCATTATATTATGATCTAAAGAGCGGAAAACAATTCCTATCAATCCTCTGCCTGACAAGTTAATTTTCCATTTAATTACAAACTGTATGTAACAGTCTGTTAATAGCATTAAATTGTACTAAATACCATAAATATTTTTCATCGAATTCCCTTTGAAATACATACATCGGAATCTGAATTTAATGTGTTCTCGTTCCTGCGCTACTATATAATTATTATGACTTGATTAAAATTTGCCATGGTCCTAATACAAACAATTGGATATATACCAACGAGTAACTCCATTATTCCGTGATAATACTTCATCTTTCACACGAATTTATTTCCTCGTTTCCAAAAAATCCTAATCCTTCCACTCATTGCTATACACATAAACAAAAACAGTCTATCAGAACATCTAATTAAACAAACAATCAACGAGGAAAGATGAGTAAAGTACCTCATCGAGCGAAATAAAATTCTCCGTTTCCTACTTGCGAGGCTTTTCGCTTAGGGCAGGTATCCGTCAAGTGGCACGTAATTCGATCCGGTTTATGCACTCGTGCACGCGTACGTGTATATAATATATACCAACCTGTATATACATTACGCACGTGTGCATCTCCGACATATACTCGAGAATTTCGAGAACGAGAGAGGAAAGAAAGTGTATACCTACGCGTGCAACCGAGAAATTAAGAAGTTTATCCTCGCGTCTGTCGCAGCGGAGAGAAGGAAAACAAAAAAAGAGTCGCAACGCGCGTGCAATGAGACGAATGACGTATGCGGCGTTGTACAGCAGGAGGGATGATGTTACACGGCGCGTATCGCAAGTGCATAACGCGCGAGTGACGCCGGTGGTAAACCGCCAAGTGAACTTGAAGCCCCTGAAATGTCTCGCGAACACAGATGTGTAGGCTTGTTAGTGAGGTTAATTGTTTCGTTTTTTAAGAGAGTACGAATATTTTATTACAGGATGCAATTAAGTTTCTTATACTTGTTACGGAGGGAATTGAAGAAGGGCCTTTTAAAATTAAAAACGAAGAGATATAATCTTGTTTTCTCGAAAACTGGGTTGGAATATGTGAATTAAAAATGTAGTTTTTATAGTAATATTGTTGAGTTTTCCAACAAATTTGCACATATAACTTTTCTTAATACATCCGTTTCAGCCATGTAAAATCACCCTAAAAAATCCTGCAAAGCCCATCGCCATTCCTCTTAACCCACTAAACTCAAAGTTCAACTCCCCAACTGCACTAAACTATTCGAAATGGTCCCAACTCGCGTAGTATCTTCCCTTACAATGCTGCAAAGTTCCCTCGTCATGGGTTACTTCGGAGTACATCCGCACGCGCGAGTGTGAAACGACGCCGGAAACTCTCTCTCTCTCTCTCTCTTCAACGACCTTGGACTCCACTAGGGGGATGCAGACCTGGATCGCAATGGTCCATCTCGCGTCTCTCGTTGATGGTAGAAGATAAAAGGGTATATACCAATTCTTTGTCAGTACGGAGAAGTCGGTTAGTCGATAATTGGAGTTTGGTGAAAGTTGTTTCGGATAATTTCATGCGAATATAAGTATATTGAAAAGTATTCGAATGCTCATACTAAGCAAAATATAAATTTTTGAATGACATTATATATTTGGATACTGCGATAAAGCCGGTAAGGAAAACTACGAGGAAAAGCATTAATAAGCTGATTACAATTAAAACGCAGACAAACTTATTCAATTATCTAGAGCTGTAGAAATTTCATTATTGTTCCGATAAAAGCCGCGTTATAAGCTGGGACAAATATTGTATTTTACAATTTCCGTTTTAATCTTGAAAACAAATAATATGCTTTGTTCCTCGAGTTCGTGCTTGACTGTTGGTAAATATCTGAAACATGGGAAACTTTGCGAAACTGTCCATTACGGCGGCTTGCCCTGCTAAAGTGATGAATACGAGTTCTTTAAGAGCCGGCAATTAATTCTACTTATTCCCAGAAAACTTTTCATTATCAATGGTAACAATAACATA
>JAYJLV010050896.1:0-19914 GCA_036873485.1 Torymus texanus
AATCTGGGGGAGAGAGAGAGAGAGAGAGAGAGCGAGGACAAAGCAGTATAAGAGAGAGAGAGAGAGAGAGAGAGAGAAGGTTTGACGCATAGTGCATTCCCTCGACGCGAGTACTGTAGCCTTTTACGCGTGCAAGTGCAGCGAATGTACGTTTCTTTCTCTCTCTCTTGTCGCCGACGGATTTGGTTTGAATGCGCTGTTAGGAGGTCTTTTTTTTCTCTCTTTTATAGAAGCCCTGGAATTGCCATTGTAGTAAGTGAAGTTATTACACCGATTAAGATTCCCCGATTATGTTGGCTCGTTTTTTTTCCTCCTTCTTCTTTTTGTCTCTTTCGAAGGCACGACAGTTCGATACGTCACGTTCAGCTTCGTTGCTAATTACGCGACATTCCACTCTCTGTACATATATATACATATAAGCATACCACAACGCACTATAAACTAAACTCAGCAAAAATCGCTACCGTAAATACCCTTATATATACCTACATATATGCGATGAGCGCGAACAAAGAAAGGATGATACTTTAACCCCTCCCCCGTCGTCACGTGAGCATATCCGACCTATAGTCTCTTATTAAATATTTATCTACTATTGCTGCTACTGTACTTTAATATAGACACAAGCTTGCTACGCAACGCAACTCGCCGGCCGGCTTTCTCCACGTATACTTGCATATATCCTCTCTTATGCGTCGACTTCCGCGCGCCGCTTGTATATAGTATATATATACGATTGTAAGTATTTATAAAAGTGCTTATTCACCGCGACTTTTCTTACCACTTTTCTTTTTTCACTTCCGACGAAAATCTATATACATATATGTTTGTTGTTTGTCGCTTTTTCGCTTGCCCGAAAATATTTGGAAGAGAGGCGAACGACATGACATCGCGGTTTATTAATAAACACATCATGTGTTAAAAAGGGGATCAGGGACCTCGATGCAGAAATTTCGTGCCGAGTGCTAATAGCGTGGGCGTCAAGCGAAGGTTAGATTTTTCCTAATAAACGCGGAAAAGCCTGTAGGTTATATATATATTATACGTTATATTATGGTGTCAAGGTGGTTACATTTCAGCGAGTGAGTGTGAAACGAAAGTCAAGCACTTTAATATATATATATATATATATATATATATCCTCGAGATTTCGAGATCGATCTGATGTCACGTAAGCTACACTTGCGATTATATTATACACAAGATAAGCGAATGCAATACTACTATACGTGCGTAAACTGCACGCTACTGTATAGCTCGTAAAAACGGAGCCGCGAAATATTCGCGTAGCCTCGTAAGGAGCAATTAACCTACATGATGCATTAAGACTCCCTCGTAAAAAAAACGAAACGAAAGACGACAGCAAGAAAAGAAAAAAAAGAAATCGCATGGATTTCAACTTAAATTTATCACACACGTGTATAGGCTGCAGCAATAGTAACCTCGAACGGAAATTTTTCGACTTTCCCATAAGAAAAGCCGCCGCCTGCAGGATACACACACAGCAGGAGAGCTGAAGGATGGTCTCTCTCTCTCTCTCTCTCTCTCTCTCTCTCTTTCCCTGAAAGAAAAAAACCGTGCAACGCGTACGCTTGTCAACCGACAGGCAGCAGCAGCAGCTCTCGAGGTTGCCTATATCCGTCCCCACGGCCGCGATCACGCTAGGTCGGATTACGCTGGAACGAGGGACTCATTCCCATAAATACACGCACGCATATATATATATACGTATTCTCTCTATATATCCACGTTTCGTATAGAAACTGACGAATCGCAGTGCGTAAAACTGCAGTAGCAGTAGTAAGTATAACCTTGCGCGTAAAGGTCGCTGTGATTTTGATCGGACGAGGATTATCGAAAAAGGTGGTTGTGGTTGTGTTTACGCGATGTGTATTAAGTAGTAGTAGTGGATACACTACTACGGCCGACTAACCCATTGACCGCCATTCTTTCTCTCTGGTGTGTATACAAGCGCGAGTGTTATTATCGTAACGAGGATAATTGCACTATACGTGTGCTCGCGCGTGTGTGGAAAAGGTTTTCCGTGAGAATCACTTGGAAACTATGAACATCCCAAGGGAGGTATATAAGTTTTCGAAAATGCTACAAACACGTGTGTGTGTATATACATACACATAGACTTTGGTCATTACAAAAACCAGTTTTTCATCGTCCCACACCGCGTGAGATCTCGCCTTGCTCACGTATACGTCCATGGGTTTTCCCCTCGGCTCTATATCTTCTTCTTCTTCGACACTATACTTTAACTTCAACCACGTTCGCAGTGAGAGTGAGTATATAACACACATTGACAACACGTGTGTACTCTACTCATATAAATTAGCCTGCAGCAGCAGCAGCAGCGAGCCACGACGGATCGACAACCTCGATCTTCTCTACGACAAATTAATGGCTCTTCTCCGAACGTTATTAGAACTGAACTTTCGCGGACATCTCTCATTATCATCATCATCATCTACGTCGTTGTCGTTGCTACTGCAACCTCGACACGCTAATATATACGCGTCGTATACGTCTCCCAGAAAAAAAAAATATATATATATATATAATGTCTATACATATATACTCTCGTCAATGCCGTCGCGCAATTACACAATAATAATAACTCCCTATATACACGTTAAAAGAGGCAACAAAAAAAAAAAAGCTATTACTACTATGTATACTTGTCTTAAAAAGAAATATGCAGCAGCAGCAGCAGCAGCAGGAGTAGCAGCACAGTATAGAAGTAGTAGTAGCACACGAGACGCCGGCCGGCCGGCGGTGTATATACTGCAATCGGTGTCACTGTGTCGAAGCTGCGCGTGACGTCATCATCCTCGCGCTTGCTTGCACTGTGTATTATATATATAAATATGTTCGCGCGAACTCTTGCACGCATATAGCAGCAGTAGTAAGTAGCAGCAGCTGGCTATGTGTATATAGTACGATTTTCCACGAGCGTATGGCTTTCCCTTATATATATATATATATATTCGTGATGCGAATATCTTCTCGCATGATTTACGAGCGCGCATGCATGCTCGCAAGTAGTTGAGTGAGCTTCCGCCTTGCGTCATATATATATATATGCGCGCATGTGTGTGATGAAGCTTCCGTGTTTAGGGTACGTGTATATATATATACATACTTAGCATGTGTTGATATAATTGTTTTGAAAATTATTTCTTATAATAAAAGTGTAAAGGGAGGTTCATGTCGTGAGATTTTCTTAAGTATCAACACGACGGTGTGTATAATCGTGTAATAATATGCACGGACGTATATATATATATGGATAAGCGTAATTCGCCAATCGAAATTTTCTCGTGTTTAGATATATTATATATCCTCTTTCTTTCCTCTCTCGTATACATATAATAATTATTACACTATGCTTACACCCAATAATCACTTACGCACCCGCGTCTATACGCGCGTTGAGGCAAGATAGAACGAGGTTGTAGATAGCGGAATCTTTCACGGAAAAGTGCACGCGTTGCTATTATATATACAATAGAGAGAAGACGATGACTCGTTCAATATCGTATCCGCACATGCGTTCAGACGCGAGCTATAATGGAACACGACGAAATTTTCCATGTCACTCGCGAGAACCGAACGAACGAAGCTTTCAACGATCGCGCGCGAGAAAGTATATAAGAAATGTTATATACATATACACATATATATACACACAGATTCTGCGCAAGCGCAGCCCGTTACTTTCTAATAAGACAGATCCTTATCGAGAGGAGAGCATTCTCTTCCTCTCGCGAGTGAACGAGCGAGATATTGCAACGAGTCTAGCGTGACGTGATGCACCGGTATATAAGATGCGCTAGTCGTGGTATATAATCATAATAATAATATACGATGCTGCGTGACAAAATGTTAAACGAATTTCTCTCTTCTCCCTGCGTGTATATATAATACACCTTCGCGTTAAGGGAACCGAGCAGAGTAGTATATATAGCTACTCGTTACGCTGGAATACGAAAAAAAGAAGCTGCATGCTGCTACGTTGGTACCACCAGAGCAGCAGGTTGTAATACGTATATACACACGGCTAATTACAAGACATTACGCGGCCTTGGCGACACATATATAATATATACACACTCATTGCGGAAAAGCTACGTATACGAGAGAGATCGTCGAAAGTGAAATTTCCTACACGCGAGTATATATACGCGTAACGCGCTCTTATCTCACACGTATATACGTATACGTACAGATATATATATATAGGTACAATATGTATATGTGCGCGAGTGAACGGCGAATCTGGGCTACGACCCGCTTCTCTCGCTCGCTCGCGTATCATTTGGGTCATTGGGCTCGTCCGCGCAGGCGCTCGCGAGGTAACCTAGGCCCGCTTCGTGTGTATGTATGTATATATATATATATATAAGCTCGCGTACGTTATACTGCAGGTCTCGCTTGGGCATATATACGACACTTGTGCGCATGCTTTCTCCTCTCTCGTTGTTGGATTCTGTACGAAGCCGGCCGCGTATAAGATTAGATCGGAGGTAGTGCGCTTCGTTTTTCGAAGCGAAAGTATATATATGGAAGAGAGGGAGGACGAATTTCGAGATTTCACTTTCGTTGATCGAGCGTAAGTATAGAGAGAAAGAGAGAGAGAGAGAGAGAGAGAAAGAGATTGCAGTGTGTGCATTCTCTTTAAGTGTGCGGGAAGAGGATCGAAAAGATATTATACTGGGCTGAATTGTCTTTGTAGAGGAACACGGTTAGAGTGTAATAATCTACTCGCGAAAGTTATCGTTTTTTTTTATTTGGTATACGTGTGGATATATATATATATATATAAGGAGAGAATCTTATTTCGAAACAATGCATTGGGATCGATTGCGCGTGCATAGATATATGTATATATATAGACCCTATACTCATTATCTCGCGCGATTACTATCTCATACACCCGCGCGATAAAAAATCGAAGTTTTCACGATTGCACGGTTTCCTCATAATAATAATAATTAACCCACCATACCTATATACATTATTTTTTTCACTCTTGTCGAAACTATATATATAATGAACGTTTTTATCCTATACTCTCGTATAGTATATATATACACACACAAAAGCGTATTACAAAGTATAGACCTTGAGCGCAGCTACCAATGAAATTTCGCGCTTTTCCTCGAACACTCGCGCCTTTCCTATTACCACTTGCACGCTCCTTACCACGATGTCGCAATATAATTCTCCTCCTGCTTGTTGCTGCAGGCCGCACCGCAAGGGCACTACTACTCCGCGCGCGCTCTTACTTTCAGAAAAACTTATATAGCAAGCGAGCTATAGTAGAGAAAACTAGACGCGATGGCGGCCCGCGTATATATACATTCACTATATATACGCGTAGTTCAGCTTGTTGCAATGTTATATCAGAGAGTGAGAGGGGCTTTGCTTGCGTAAAGTCACGACGCGATCCCGTCATATCTATGCGACAACGACGCGATCCTAATTCCTCGACACTCCCACGCGGTGAGTGCAGTATGTTGTATATATACATAAACGAGAGGAAAAAAAAATGATGATGATGGGATCGGTTACTACCCGCATAACTTATATATATATACACACGTTACACATCGCATCACGAGATGTGTGTATGTGTTATGCGGAATAAGTCGTATTGTTTGACTTTCACCTACGGTTATGTGTGTTTTTTTCTCCTTATCTCGTTGCTTTTTAAAAGCCGGGCGAGGTTATTTTGCATCTTGGTGTATATATATGTGTTAATTTTCGTCCGTTCATCATCTCAACGTATAGTTACTACTACTGCTGCTGCGCAAATAACACTCGTTGCGCAAACTTATATATATGTTATATATACGTGCGCACGACGGACTCTCCCAGCTGATGATCAGCTGACAAGCGTCGCTCGCTCGCTTGCGCTCGATCCTCCTTTTCCAAAACCATATGTTAACTCTCTCAGTATGAGCAGCAACAGCAACAGCAGTGCGACCAGTGGCTATATATCCTACCACACAGTTACTTCAAGCCTCCTCCTCCTCCTTCTTCTTCTTCTCCACCTCTTCTCGTCCCCACTCCTTACCCACAATGCACACGCGTACTTTCACGCGCTCACCAGCAGCTCCTTGCGCAATCAAATCGTTCGCTTGCTCGCTCCGTCGCTTAAAGGGAAATACGTACGTACATATACACATCACATATATATATATGGATACAGATACGCACACATACAGTATATAACAGAGTAGCAGCAGCAGAGCAGCAGCTCCGCGCTCTCGCTCGAGCCCGGACACACGCGGCCTGACACACTGACCTCCTTTCTCGCTTGCGCTTGCGCTGCGCTGTGGCTGCCGGCCGGCCGGCGAGCAAGCAATTGGACCGCATCGGTATATATATCGGATCGCGTCCAAGTTGCGATCGATGCAGCAGCAGCAGCAGCAGCAGCCTTGTACGCCCGATTATCCGCGAGCGCGCGCGTGCACGGATTTGTTTACAGTTATGCGCGAGTTGGTGACGGTATATACAAGCGGCGGGGATATGTATGTATATGTTTCGTTGTTGCGGTATATATAGAGAGGATGCGGTTGATGGGGACTTTTTCGGTTTATAAAGTTCATAACGCGGATAGAGGAGGGAATAATAATAAGTTATATGTTGAAAGTTAAGAATGATTAGTGTAGGGGCTTTTTTTCTATGAGGATATTTAATTTTATAAGTGGAGTGCATAAAACGTGTGTGTATATATATATATATATATATATATATAAGCTGCAATTTTGCCAGGGGGGAGAGATATAAAGCCGCAAAATTACGCGAACGATTTGCAAACGAATTTGCGGTCCAATCAGTGTCGACAACTTGAACTTACACGTGTGTGTGTGTATGTGTGTGTGTGTGTGTGTGTGTGTGTATATATATATATATACACACACACACACGCACTTCAGCGTTAGCTCTCTTGTGAGAGCTTTCACTCTATATAGACGCGTGCGCATATACGAGCAAATTCCAAATTTTACAGTAATTCCGGAGAAAGTTCAATTTAAAATCCACGACGCGCGCGTACTTCAATCAAGCGAAGGAATAATCGTGGTTCTTTCGAATAAAGCTTTCAAGATCACACGTGGAAACCGTGAAAAGTGAAAATTGTATATATATATTATATATAAAATTTTTTTTTCTCATCAATGTTATCACGCGTTCGCGTCTTTCCTGTAATTGTTTCTTAATCTTCGGAATTTTTTATCTTGAGGCCATTACCACCACGCTGAATGTATTTAAATAACGCTTTGCTATATATTTGACGCGAGTTGAACGTTTGATAAGCGCACGCGCTTGATGATCAAGTCTATAAAACAAAGGAACCTTGCTCATTTACACGCGTGCGTGCGATTTTACCAGTTCTACGAACTTCCATCATACAAACGACTGTCTAAAAATATATACAGCTCGAATCTTCTCGTTTTTCCTCATCTTATCCCTACCATCATTTCGGAATGTGTGCATCGTACGTGTCCTACTTCTTGTACCGAAAAGAAATCTCGCAATCTACGTAGAATAATATCTTCGTAAAAATTCGCAAATTACAAGGTCACATATATAAGTATGTCGTTATATCGATTGTAATTTACAACAACAACAACAACAGGACGACGTCTCCGCGTGCACGTGAAAGAGAAAGAAGCTTACGTCACGCGAAAAGAGAAGTCTAATAGGCATCCGGGCCACGATGTCGCACGCAGCCACCGCTTGGTGATGAATCGCGTCAGCTGTCGCGATTATATACACACACATACATAGTAGTCTGCGCTCGCTCTACCTCCGGTTCTTCGAAGGCGAATCTAAATTCGAACCGGCTTAATTGAGAATAGGAGAGGAGGAGACGTAGAAGAAGAAGAAGAACAACGAAAGATTCTCATCGTGGCCCTAAAAGCGAGCAAGCATATATATATATACATGTATATGTATGTATATGTGCGGTTGAAACGAGGCTACGATAGCCTATGTTAGGCGGACTTCCGGCGCACAGCCGCTTCCGGTTCCCTTTCGACGCGCGCAGGCCTGAGGAAAAGCTCATACGCGCTCGCATGTACACAGAGTATATATGCAGCTATGTGTAGTTGCTCTCGTGCGTATCAATGATCGTAAGTGCGTGCCTGCGTACCGTTACACACACTATTATAATGCACATGAAAAGGGAGGGGAACAGCAGTTTTCTCATGCTGGATTATATTCTTAAATAAATTTTCGATAGAGAGAAAAAATATATACGTATATAACGATACGGTTGTTGCATTTTAATCGCTTCTTGTTCAAGCTCGTAAACTTCCTGATAAAGTGTCTATTATCTCACGTATAACATGTCGTCGTCGCGTAGTAGTCTTATCCCAAAATCCGTAATCTCGATTAATAATCAACAATCGTACGAATGCACGCATCATTATCATCAACCACGACTTTCAAAACTATTCAAATTAGCATAAGTGCCACGAGAGTACAGACACTTAAAACAATTTTCGCGTATAGCCCTATTATACACACTCCACGAGTACAAAAAAAAAGCAAGAGAACCAACAATACTCCGCGTATACGATCGACTCTATACACATATATACACTCACCGGTAACATTTCATAACCCCCCCCCTTTACGCGCGCCTTCAATAAGAACGGAATACCACGCAGCAATGTGTACGGTTCAGTCAGCTGTGCAGTATACGTGGTGTGTGTGTATATATATGTATATATACACGCGCGGGGATTCCGCTTGCGAAATCGTATCGCGCGCCGCGGGCGAAATGCATTTCGTTATTCGTTTCTGCTCATGGCTGCTGCCAAGCCATTGATTTCTAAACGATGCACGCGTATGTGTGTTGTATATATATGTGTTGAAAGCGTATATACATACAGTGTATTACTACACTGCGTACGATAATTCAACGAGTTTACTAATAATCACGCACGCACGCGACTGAGTGAGCTCGCGGTTTATGACCTTCGTTTAATTTAATTATCGCCCGGTGGGCGCTGCAACAGAGAGTAGCTATAGAGAGCGAAATAGAGTTGAGAATTCTAAGACACGTAACTTTCTCGCGTTTTTTTGAGAGGTATAGCTGTAGTTTATGTAAGAGAATTGCTGCGTTGTATATATGCGCATAGTGGTAATTGAAGTCACGCGTGTATCGATTTCTTTTATTATTTGAATATATCTACAAATCGAACGAAGAGGAAAGATAGAACGGAAGAAATTTTCGCTTTTTTTTTTACAGTAGCAGCAACTAACGCAAATATTTTCCTTATCGCCGCGCCGACGACTGCATATCCGACTTTCTACGTTTATTTTTCTTAATTGTTTATACACACTTACACACACACACACGCGCGCCTACTCTGTTGATTCAGCTTTTGTTCAACTGTACGATGCAAATACCTCGCGCTTTTTGCATATAACAATGGCAATCGAGAAAGACACATAGAGAAAGAAAAAAAAAACTGTCAACCATCATAAAGCCAAATCAGGCCAATGGCATTAGCATAAGAGCGCGCAACCGAGCGACCGGCTTTTGTCTGTCTTACGATCGCTAGTCGATAAATCGACCGCTCGTACACTGCGGGTATACAGGTTATATATACTATATACTTTTCCCGATTTCACTCTCGACCAAGTGCTATATATACATATATATACGACAAAGCTAAGCGAGTGCGCAAACGAGCGAGCGTCTAAGCATTTTTACGAATTTTCGCGTAGTAAAAGCAGTAACAGCCAGCAGCTGGTTGCACGTGCACAGCTGGCCGATTAGCGATTGCGACATAAACGCAGTGGCGGCATTAAAACGAGTCCAGAGAGAGAGAGAGCGCGAGAGAGAGAGAGAATGGCACTACGTCTATTTCGACACTATATAATTCACTTTACAGCAGTAGCAATAGTATAGTTATAGTATGCGAGAGTGGATAAGAAAAGAATTGGAAAAAATTAATAGACGCGAAGAGTGAAGTCTTTATTCACGGAAAGCTAGCGCGGTTCCGTTTCCGGTTTTCCAGTGTATGTATATATATATGTATGCAGAGAGTAAGCGAGCAAAAGCCGGTCATTATCAGCCCTTGGCGCGCTCGTGGATTCTCGCGACCCCGATCCACCTGCTATATATGTATATACACGTGACTACTCCAAAGCGCGAGAACAAAACGTAGTGCATGTTACATGGGGGGGACGACGACGATAGAAACGTGTATGGACACGTATAATACAGGAGCTGAAGTGAGGGGACAGCTGATTTGCATACCGGAAGCGCGGGTTCTTTTCGTATATGTATATAAAACGCAAACGTCCGAGAGTTATGATACTATAAACAAAAAAGAAGTAAACAAAGTATATACACTGTTTCTGCAAAATTCTCCCTTTCTCTATATCAACCTTGACAACAACAACGCTTATATACCCTCTTTTGCTACATATACATATATATACCAAAAAAAGTCGACCCGGTGACCGACGACGACAAGGAAATTTCTTCACCGATGTGGTATTAGGACAAAAAGGCAAAAGCAACGACGCGATAACGCATCATTGGAAAGTTGCGCAACGCAGCCTTGCACGCTGCGACTCTCTCTCTCTCTCTTTCTCTCTCTCGAGGAAAAAGGGGAACAACACCGCGCTGTGCTTATAATACGCGAAAGTCGCGCGCTCGCGCGCGTAAAAGGGATAGCGCTTATACTTATATACCACACGGTTAGCATTGCAATGCGGAAAAGGCGAGCAGCGAGAAACCCGAGTCATTCAAACGTCAAGCTGTATATACTCGTTCGCGTATGACGGTCTCCTATACATATATACATATAGATACACGTGTGGTATTTGCATGAATATTCGGCATCGCTCGATGATGATAACTAAGCATTGTTCAATACACACGTCGAACTATATACTGTTACATTATCTACGCAAGTTGCGTACGTATATATATATATATATATACTCTACTTTGTTTAAACAAACAACTACTGCTACATACTCTCTCTTTCTCTCTCTTATACACGTTCACCTATATACACACTATCTATCAATCTATCCAGCTTAAACCAACCATCGTTGCTATTACCGTTTGCCACTACCATCGTTCGTTCTCCCACATCTCACTCACTCGACCCGGCTGGCCTCCAAGATGACGTTAGGCCGGCAGCCGGCCGTTCTAGTTCGGAGAGTCTACTCTCACTTTTGCATCGGCGTGCGCGTTCGCTCGCTTGCCTAGCGCTGCTGCTGTTGCTGCTGCTGCTGACCTACGCTGTGACCCACTTGCGGCTGTGCAGCGCAAGCGCGAGCGCTGCGAAATACTTAACATTGACTTGCGCGAGTTCTCGCCAACCAACAGCAGCAGCCGGGGGAACAAAGACAGGCTCTGTATGTATATATGTACGTATGTGGTGGTTGTATATTAATGATCTCATGATATATCATACTACGGAGGTGTGTTATATATATGTATTTATAGGGAGTTGTTGTTGAAAAAATCATGGGGGGTACGTTGGTTATATAGATAAGAGGGGACATCGGATTGGGAAAGTATATAGTGTAAATATATATGATGTACCGAGGTGTATATAGCTTTCGTATAACTGGTTTTTCTTATTAGTATATATGCGTATGTGGTTTCACTTTTACTTTTAATTAGATGAAAAATCGGATAGATACAGTCAATTTGCTTATTAGAACCGATCGACATCGCTCGAGTTTCCTTGTGTATACACGCGCGTCTAATTCAATCGTATCAATTATACGTATTCTACCGCCGACGACGACGATCGCGACAAAATAGGAAACCACACCGTGCGCTTTATTTTCATAATTGCACCAGCTGCTACGGAGGCACTGCATATTAGGAATTTTTTTAATTAGCCGAGAACCTTAACGAGCTATTATTGCATCAATTGTGATTCTCCCATACCACTATGCTATTATAGCTTACACATAATATATATGTGTACGATTCTCGTAATGAAATTAATTATTTATAAGACTATTTCTACTACCTACTACCCGTGTGATTCATACCGATTTTTTCCGCTCGATCGTCTCTCTATATATATATACAAATCAAACGTGACACACGCACACCTATGCCCTATAACCATATGTAAACACTCCTCTCTTTACCATGTATACCGGCTACTAACCGGCAAACAACAAAAACATCACCGACTCTATCCTCAATATATATACATATATACATCTTATACAAAAGCGCTGCCTAACACTACCGCACGTGTATCGCATCGTGCGCTATACTCTGCGCTGTGACCATTAGATTACGCGCTGCGCACGCACGTCGTCGTCGTGCACTTATGACCAAGAGACGCTCTGTGTAGCTGATCCATCTTGCGTAATCTATTTATACAAAGCATATACATAGTGGGGCGGATAGTAGTAGTAGTAGTAGTAGTAGTAGTATAGCTAAGTGGTATAGTTATGATATACGCCGAGATGCCTGAGTGCACGCGTGACATAATCCGGATGGCACGCGTATATATGTAATAGCCCACGACGAGTAGAATTTTTGTATATATCTATACGCTTGCATTGAAGACCGAAAGTAAATTCTCGTAACGAGGCCAAATCACGTGGATTTCTGGAACAGTACGCGCAGAGAGAGAGAGAGAGAGAGAGAGAGAAGGAACTAAAATTTTCTTCCTCCTCCACCTTCGCTTTATATACTGTTTACTCCTGCCGGCCGGTATATACCGGCGGCGACGCGGCTGCTGCTGCTGCTGCTGCTCGGTTCTATCTTTGGCAGGGCTGCTGCAGCTACATACATACATATATATATATACGATCTTGCTCAATCGTGCTGTGCTCAGCGTTGTGTGTTAGAGAGAGAACGGCCATTATTTCGAACGACGACGACGACGACGCCTGCATAAGTATATTTCCGTGCCGGCCGGCACACCGCGGCCCCTACATAGCGCGAGAGCTGCTGCTGCTGGTGCAGCGTATAAGAGGGAATCATTCGATATCGGTTTATACTACTGGCACGGTGTACTGTTTTAGTTATGTATATATGTATTAACGTTAATTTAGTGAACTGCGTGTGTTTTGTATACTCGTAACCTTGCCCTGTGGCAAAAGAAGAAAAGCTTAACTATATACCACTCCTGTACTGTGCGGCTGCGGTGATTCTAATCTATATGTTGACTGCACCTCCTTACATATCTATATCTATCTCCACGTGGAGACACATACACATACATATATATAGATACAGTGCCGCTCATTACGAGGCTGCTAGCCGCGCCCACATCTAGCGGGACCGAGGTCGCGTATATTTTTCTCTCTCTCTCTTTCTATCTCTCCCTTCCCCGGAGAGTCACAGCCGCCTAGATCCCTTACACAACGACGCTGTGGCAGCGGCTTTTCACAACGCTTATATATACGAGGGCCGTGTGCACAGTGTGTGCGCGCGCGTCGGTACGAGGAAGGCCACACCGCCACTGATGCCTGTGTAGGTATATACTATATATGCGGCTTTTCCGAGCAAGGGAGTGAAAGTTTTCGAGGTATAGTATATGTATAAGCCTATACAGCCTACGTATATGCTATACGCATGCAACGCCTTAAGGTTTGTATTATGTCGGCCGGTGTCCCTTTTTTTTACTATACTTCTGCCCTTATGGAATGTTATATAGAGTTCGTGACTTCTTTCTTTCTTTTAACGGTGCGCGCAAGGTGCAGAAGAATTATTATGATAATTTCGGCGATTTGGTGGAAAAGTAGGAGAATATGTATAAGTTAAACCTGTACGCGTAGCCGGGCGTGTATATACGAAAAGAAAGAAAAAACTTTCCTCCCCCACCCTTACGTGACTTTTCCCTCGCAACAGGGGGAGAGAAAGAGGCGCATGGAAAAAGGCCAAGAAGCAGCAGTAACGCTGCTTTTCCGCACCCTCCTCTTTTCCCTTCGTTGCCGTCGTCGTCGGGGAAACGATGACGCTATATACCATACAGCGCGGAAAATGGAGCACACGCACGCTTACACACCCATACTACTCTCTCTCTCTCTCTCTCTCTCTCTCTCTCTCTCTCTCTCTCTTTCTCTCTCTCTCTCCCCCTGGTGAAATCCGAAGATCGTGAGCGTGCATCTCTCAGCGTCGGGAAGCGAGTAAAAGAGGGAGAGGGAGAGTGGGGGAGGTAGCGGCAGCAGCAGCGAGCGACGAACGAGAGGGAGAGAGCGACATGCCGAGGAGAGAGAGAGAGAGAAAGAGCATGTGCCGAGCATAGCGAAAATGGGACAGCGTCGTTCGCTCGCTTGCGTTGCTGTACTGTGCTGCTGCTGCTGCTAGCGCGAGGAACGAGGTCAGGAAAATTAAATTTTCTGATTAACGCCAACCGAGAGCTGCTGCTGCTGCTACATACACGCGCTCTGCGGCGCTGCGATCGATCGGTTGTCGTAGTAGTAGTAGTAGTAGTGGTACCCCTGGGGTCGTTAAGCGGCTGGGGATCGAAACTGAGATTTTCATTTTCAAAGAAGAGGTTTAGGAGATTGTTGCACGTATTGATATGCAGAATATAGATAGTATATATAGGAAGGAAAAATGTCGGCACTTAGGCGTCTACAAGAAAGATAGAGATAGAGAGAGAGAGAGAGAGAGAGAGAGAGAAACCGGAAGAGCACGCACTATGCAAGGTATATACGTAGAATAACGAATCAACAACGCCGCCGCTTGGACATTGGCATTGGACGGACTATACGAGGTGTCGGTCGCAAGCGACGCTCCTGACGTTTGACGTGCGCGTGCATGCGGCGTTTTTCTTATGCGCAGCTTGTGCCTCGTGATGTACTCGGAAGTAGGGACTCAAGCGTAACGGTAAAAGGGTTCTTGATTTACGGTGCTTTTTGTACAGTATTATTTATATAGGGTCAATGGCTGGTTATAATGTACATGTGACATTGTAATAATAGAAAAAAAATAATAATGTATATAATGAAATAAATGTATGTAAAAGGAGCACGAGGGTATTTGGTGTAGTAGAAAAATCGAAAAGAATTAGTAGAATTACGGAAGGAATTTTGGTAGAAATTTTGAGGTTGAACGGTAACGACAAAACGATGGGATGGAGCTAATTAAATTTCAAACTTCGCGCGTCTTAATGTACGTAATATACTATATATTCGTCGTCGACGTCCTCGTCGCTTCCACGCGCAAGATATATAGATATAACCTACAAACTCGCTCTCTCTCTCTCTCTCTCTCTCTCTCTCTCTCTTGCCGACTAGAACCACGTGTACAGTTTATAGTATACACGCGGCGCTTTCTTACACCGCTACATCAACGTTCCAAGCGTCTCGGAGCAAAGCGTTCATGCGAATACTAGAAAAAGTACGAAAGCAACGCTAAATTATCGTTATACCAACAAAAAAACATCCATCCACTCATTCGCACATGTAAAATACATTCACTCAAATATATATATAGATAGATATAGACATAGATATACTAACCTCTTGTCCGGGCGGTGTGAACACAACCTGCACTTCGTCATTATGCTCTCTATGTTCGAGAACTTCAGCTTGAATCTCACGTCCGTTGTAGGTCAAATAAACGCGTTGTCCCTGCACAAGTTTAGCAGTAGTGACGCTACCGAAACCCGGTCCGATCAAATCAATGTCCATATATTCATTTTTAGAATCAGGCGCTTTGCAACCCGGTGGCGCAGGATCGAATCTTACGGAATACCTCGTGTTCGGCGTTATACTCAGTCCGGCTAATTCAGGCTGTTGAGGTAACGCGGGTGTATTGACAGCGCTTATAGCACCACAATAATATTTGCCATCGTCACCCGGTGCACAAACGCGAGTACCGATGATACTACGTTTGGCTAACCTTTTACCTGGTGCCGATTGACTGGACGACGATGCTGTTACAGTTGCTGTTGCCGCTGCTGGAGTGACAGCAGCTACTGCTGTTGAAGTAACAGCAGCAGCGTTAGCTGGCAAATTACGACGTAGTACGCGCCTACGACGACGAGGTTGTTGAATCGGCCGACCGCGCGTATTTATCACGGTACCGGCACTTGGTTCTTGATTCTCCATACTGACGTCTGTCACTGGTACACGGGGTACGGGGGCCGTAGCGCCGGTCCCGTTTGACACTATTCCCGACGTCGTCGTGGTGACGATATACTCTGGTGATATTTTTTTTTTTGCAAGAACACGCGCGCACACACTTACACGCACGTGTTGTATTATATATTGTCTAAAATTGATGATTCGCTCTCGATTTATATATGCGCACGAGGGTATATATTAATATACGCAACTCGTACGTATATACTATAAACTATGAACTTTTCTTTTACCGCACTGTGGGAGTTTAGAAAACTCTCGGAATGCACGGATTCTAGTCTTTTCTAGTCTTTCAAATATAGATAAACTCTCACAAATATATATATATATACTATATATGATATATAATATACATACAACGAATTCAACACCACTGTAGAGAAACACTATTCCGGGGGTTGGGGATTCGTCACGCTCTCCGCATGCTGTAGAGTTCCAACGCACAAGCTGGCCAATGATGCACTACTGCTGCTGCTGCTGCTGATGTTGACGGTGCCGGTGCTGCTGCTGTTATGACTGATCCTCCTGCCGACCGGCGTTTGCAATGCTGCGCTGCTGCTGCTTCTACTTCCGCTTCTTCCGGCGCCGACCAACATAATACTTCTACGCGCATCTATGCAAGTATATCTGCTGGCGCTCTGTCACTCTCTGAGGGCGGGGTAAAAGAGAGAAGAGGGAAAGTGAGAGACGGACAGAGAGAGAGAGGGACAAACACACCACCAATGAACTACTAATATATGATGCACTGCGAGTGGTATGTCAAAGCGACATTTGGACAGGACGCTGCTGTTGCTGCTGCTATTGGATGTAGTATAGATGTAGGCGGACCCTTTGGAGCAGGTCAGAATATTTTGACCGGAACTAAGCGAAAGAGTGCGAAAAAGGGACGCCACTTTCTCTACGAGGTCTCTTTCGAGTTATCCGGCTTGTACGTGGAAATCCACTAATATATACTGCCGACCCACACCTCACCGTTGCGCGCAACGCACTAATAGCGGCCGGTGCGCGCGTTGTTGTTGGCCCTGCAGAGGACGCTGCTGCTGCCGCTGCACGTATACACACACACAAGCACACACACACACACACGCGAGATGTGGTGAGTGCAAGTGCGAGCGAGATAGTAGTATACAGCTTTAACGTGTATGTAGAGGTATATATATATATATTTTTTTTTTTGTATGTATATATATATATATATGTGTGTGGGTCGCTGCGCGTTATTCGACGCACAGCTGAGAGCGAACCGGGAGGTACTGAGGGAGAAGCTCCGGCCGAGTGCCAGCCGCGAGCGCGTTGCTTGCGCGCCGCTCGCTCACCGCCGCTCGCGCTCTCTCGCTTCATATACACACACATACACACATGTACACAGGAACATGAGGGGAGCGGCGAAAGGAGCCGCCGCCGCCGCCGGCCGGCCCGCCCGCCCGGGAAAAACAGCTGATAGATAACAACAAAGCCACGTGACTCGGCCCCTATCAACCATTGGTTAAAGCTTCTGACCTACTTATCATCATTGGTCGACGGTCTACCCCTACCTAATATGATCCCCACGCGCCGGTACCAATGTAGATAGAGCGCGATACATGCTTAATTCAGCGAGTATGATAAGGATGGAAGAGCCGGCGAGCGAGCAAGTCAAAGCTTCTCGCTCTATACCGGCAACCGCTTCGGTTCTCTCATTCGCTACTCGACTATCCCCACTTTCTCAACTATAGCGGCATGCTATCCTTCTCTTGCACGTTCTTCGCGCTATGCTGTATATAATACCGGCGCACGCACGCACACACACCGGCGACGGCATCAGCGGCATTCCTCTCCTCTTCGCGTGTTCTCTCTCTCTCTCTCTCTCTTGCCTATGCACTCGCTGCAGCGTTTAGAGAGAGCATATATCTATACTCACCTATACCTATATATATATAGCTCTCTCGCTCTTTCGCTCGCTGACTGGCTAGCTTTAGCGTTTTCCTTTGTCTTTTTTTCTAGTCACGGGGCCGAGAGTGAGAGAGAGAGAGAGAGAGAGAGGGACTGCAGGATAGGATTTTTCCGTTTTGACTTTCCACCAAGAGAACGCGAGCTGTGTCCCTGTTGCCGTGCGGCGAGTCGCTCTTTGTGCGCGCTGCTGACTGCTGCTGCTGCTACCGGGAGGAGACGAGAGATGGTCGAAAACCGGGAGAGGGAGAGAGAGAGAGAGAGATGAGTCTATGAGGAGAAGGTGGCGGAGGAGAGACGCGAATAGGCGCAGCGCCGCGGAGTCTGCATGCGCGCGAGGCTGCTATACGCGCGAGCGAGAGTTTTGTTTGTAAACACAGCCCCGCGAGAGAGTGGCGCTGTGTATACCTAGAGATAGATGTATGTGTGTGTGTATATATATATATATATATATATATGTATAGACGAAAACATATGTGTATACGCTGCGCGAATTATAGTGGGATTTAATCGGTGGGATGACAATAATGAATAATTTATGCATGCGATTTTCTTTTCTTTTTTTTTTCTTTATTCACGAATGCAGCAATGTTAAACGTGTTGCTCCGAAGTGGAAATCGGAGCTGCGTCACTGCACTGCTGTATCGACGTTGCACTGAAGCCGCTGCCGCTGTGGTATTCCCCCTGAAAATCGCCATTTTCCCTTTGTCCGGAAAAATCAGCCATATAATACGTGTGCGTCCGAACCTCTATATGTACGCACACTAGCCTGAAATGCGCAACACGTATCACGCGCTGACGCGCAGCCTCCTTTGTTTATCAGCCGTTCGCTCACATTCACTGTCTCTCTCTCCCATATATACGCGAAACCGAGTGAGAGAGAGAGAAAAGCGAATGTTTTGCGTTGTTGCACATACACACGGCCGCGTCAGCTGGGCACAGTTAAGCGGTCGTGGTAGGGGAGGGAGAGGCGAGAAGGAGACAGAACGCTCGCCGGGTGACGAAACGATTTACTGCGCATGCGCAGCTCCCGGCTTGCAGGGACGAGAGAGAGAGCGAGCTATGACGACAACGACGACGAGAAGGAACGATAAAACTGCGCAGGTCGAGAACTTCTTTGGTAAAATGTACGTGAAATTTTGAAGCGACGTTTGTACCTGAGAAAGAAACCTGATGTTTTTTATGCGTACACATGTAAAAAGTAAGGTTAGAAATAGTTTTTAAGGTAACGATGGTGGGTAGAAAAGCCGGGCGTTGGTTCAGCTGACATCGAGCGACGGCCATATTCGCATCAGCTGGCTACACGGTGACGACATGCCGGCATAAGAGCGTGTATAGGAGCAAGAGAGAGAGGCTCTTTAACAGCCGCTGCTGCTGCCGCTCGTGTTGTATCTGCGCAGTTGTTGATTCCCTGATGCATGTGTGTATATATATATATATACACGTTCTGCAAAATACTGCTGTTACTTTCTTCGTATTTATACATATAAATTATCGATGATTCTGAAAACCCTATCTATATATTTTGTTCTGAACAATCGCCCACACACATATTATATATATATATATATATCTACGAGAGATAAACAAACGCTACGCGCGTGAGCAACATATATAGCCTCGATAAACAGCTGATTCCTACTTTCTCTTATCTTAATCCCTTATCTCTCTCGTTTTATCTATCTACGTTATGCGTGCAAAACAAAGGAAACCCCCGGCACATCTTTTTCTCTCATATATAACTGAGAGATGCTGGATTTAAAGAGTAACCAAAATATAAATGTATGTGAGGCGTTTCATGTCAAATGTCCCAGCGCGGCGCGCGAGCGTCAAATCATGCTATTTCTAACTCGTGTTTATGAT
>JAYJLV010050907.1:0-19912 GCA_036873485.1 Torymus texanus
TTTGAAAATCGAAATAACCCCGGATTTTGTATCTTCAAATAGGCCTTTTTCATTTACCACTTTCAGTAGTAACAAAAATATTACCGTAAAACTACAATTCACCCGAAACGTATCCAGATATTTCCATCATTTTTTTCGTTTATCGTAGTTATCATTTATTTTATCTATTCAAATTTAATGTGAATATATGATGGCTAATATATATTTAACTCTTTATCTAAAAAATTCCTATACACTTTTAAAATTTTACAATATTAGTACAATGCAAATACAATATAAATGGTCGTAAATTTAATAGAATTGTTAGAAAAATAGAAATTGCTTGAATAAGGTTGACGAATTCATTGAAAAATTACTAATTTTGTAATTTATTGACTCGTTTCATAATTAAATTAAAGAATAGGCTCTAAAATAAACGCGAACCGCACTATGAAATAAGTCCACAGTTCCCGGAACAACCAAATAAGTCCATACTTTTTTGAGTTGAAAATGTATAACCTGCTTAAACTAGTGTGTAATATGTGTTTTGAATGGGTCAATTGACGAGTCAAGTATCGCACTCATCTCGTTTCTGCCGATCTTACATATAAGTTTGAAAATTAAACCCCGTTTTTCTCGGAAACTCGAAAAGTGGGCTTATTCGGTTATTCCGGGAAGCTACAGATATATACAGAGATACGTATATAGTATCCTCGCACGCAGATATATATGAGAGTACGGGTGTGGCGCGGAGCGGCGCGTATCGATTTGTGCTAATTGCCAGACTGGACCATCCAATCCCCGCGACGGAATCCAATTAAAGCAGCCATGTGCGTACGTGTACATCTGTGTGTGTGTGTGTGTGTGTGTGTGTGTGTGTGTGTGTGTGTGTATGTGTAGAAGCGCGTGACAGATAGAGAGAGAAAGAGAGAGAGAGAGAGAGAAGAAGAGAGAAAAGAAAGGTGGTCAGAGAGACCTACTGATCTGAATATCCTCGGTAGAGGCCGCGAATATGAATCGATGTAATATATGTATGTTAAGTTGATTCGTTGGCAGGAGATAGTGGGTATATATACCGCGTGCCGATGTGTAGGCGATGGATGGGACGGTGGTAGGACTTTGATTGAAAAGGGGAGCATTGGCGAGTGACTGAATGAAAGACCGATCGTCCGAGTGGCGTGTTATTGGATTTCGGCTGCGAATTTGCGATGACCGAGGTAATTATAATTATTTTTATATCGTACGGAATTTTTATGATATTTCTTATTATTAATTCGTCATGTATTGTATTATCAATAATTTTAAAATGACCGTTTAACATTAGCAAAGGTGAATATTACTTTGCTAGAAGGATACGAAAAGCAGGTCAAACGCCCTCTATATCGGCAACCTCGTAACCTCCCCAAGTACGACCGTCTGCTGCATATTACACGCTCCACTGTTCAAACATCCTTATAAAAGTAACCGATATACAAGTATTCCGAGACCCCAGTATTGTACACGCTGCCTTACCTCCGATCTCTTAACACCGTTTTCTCCCTTGCAAACTATTTCGCAATAACGTAACCTCATACAGCTATACGTATGCCGGCACATTGAATCTCTTAAAAATCTCACGTGCTGCTACCACTGCTGCTGCTGCTTCTGCTGCTGCTGTCGTGGCTCTCTATAAGATTCTCAAGGACCATCTTGCCCAAGCGCGACCGACTGTACGCGAAACTTCTACTATATTCGTGGAAGCCAGAGAGAGAGTGAGAGAGAGAGAGCGAATTGGCGAACGACGCGGCGAAAGGTAAAAGTTTCGCCGAGAGGCGATAAGAGGATCGCGAGCGGAGGCGTTCATAGGGAAAGTTCGCCGCGTGCAGAACGAGTGCAGAGTCGTTGGAGCAAGGGATGAGGAGAGTGTGGAGAGAAGGGGGGAGTGAACGCGACGACGAGGAGGACGATAGTAATATCAACTCGAGGGCTTCGATCGGCCTGTTTCTCTCGATAGAAGACAGACGCCGGGAGAAATAGAGAGAGAGAGAGAGAGAGAGCGAGAGAGAAAGCGATGAGAAGAGAGTATGGCCGCTCTCTGTGTACTACCTGGCCAAGCTACAATCGTTCTTCTGCAGTTCTGCATCAGCAGAGAGTGACTCCACGATGCCGATGGCCGTCGTCGTCTCTCTCTCTCACCCTCCCCCCTTTTCATTTTCACGGATTCCCTAGATAACGCGACACGGCGCAGCGCATCTGGCTAGGTATGCGAGCCGTAACCGTCTGTGTGTGTGTGTCTGTTCGCACGTCTCCCTGTACCCGTATATATACCTATATATCTACAGAGAGCCATCGAGACATCCAACTTTGCCGGGCTACTACTACTGCTACTACTACTACTGCTGCTGCTGCATGCGGCGCGGGAAACACCACTTGCACTTGCGGACAGTGACTCCCTTCTCTCTCTCTCTCTCCCTCTCTCATTTAATTCTCCCAGAGGGAGGGAGAGAAAGAGAGTTCGCGGAATTTCTCATTCGCCTCCGTTGCCCATTGTTCCACACTCACGCGCGCGCGTGCCAGCTGAAAACTTTTGCGCTGATGCGTACATCGACTACTGTATCTACATATATATATATGTATAGGTATATATATACATATTGCAGTTGAATCGGATTTGCACGCGTAATTATAAAAGATCGCGAATGGTGTAACGAAATTTCATGCGTGAGTGCGTTTTAGGTTATCATGGTGATTATGACGCGGTGTGTACAGTGGTTTCTTTGCATATATATACACGGGTAAGAGAGAAAAGTTACCATGGGTATAAGTATCACGCTGCTTTTGCTGCTGCTGCTGTTGCTACGGTACAATAATGCGAATATAAAGGAAAACTTTGAGGCGCCGTGGTATATATAGTAAAGCAGCTATACCGAAGAAGGACGAGAGAGTTGAGAAACTCGTCGGCTAAAGTTGATGAAATAGTGTGCTGAGGGATGGAGGTAGGAGAGGCTATACGCGTGAATGAAGTGGAGAAACGCGGTGCAGACGCGGACGAGCGTAAATACAGCGGCGGCGATTTCCTCCCGCGCACCTCTTATATACCTGTTGACGAACTGTTGCACCAGTATATAGTAGCTTTCTTGCCGGTTTATGTCTATTGTGAGTTATCGTCGATGTCGATTGTTCTATATGAAAGTTATAGATGCATGTATTCTTAGCAATTGTACATGATTTCCATCATCTTGGTAATTATTATGAGTAAGCATTAATTTAAGATATACCGAAGAAATAACCAACCACTGAACCCTTTTTATTTTCACTTTATTTTTTTCATCACGTCGGCCCCTCGTTATTAAAAAAATCCATCTCTACAAAAACCTATCGCCAACGTCGCGGCCAAAACTGTTCCCGCCATCCGACACCGTGGCTATAGCCAGGATGAGAAAAAAAGAAGCTCTGCTCTCATTTCTCTACCGCGCGATTACACAGCGTTACAGTGCGCTGCTCGCTCGAGGACGAGACACAATAATTTGCGAAAGGCGGCCGGCTCTTCTTATATACTATCTTCTTTTAGTCCATCCAGACCCCCCCCCTTCTACCTCCTCTCAACCCACTCTACTCTATTCATTCGCGTCGGCACACTTTTCCGCCTAGATTCTCTCTAGCGGCGCCGCAGAGAGAAAAACCTCCTCCATATTCTATCGGAGCACTTTGAAAATTAGCGCGCGAGCAAGCGAGCGAGCGTGCGAGCGACTCTTTCTTAACCCACCCGGATTAACCGCGAGGCGTGTGTGTGTACTCTCTATCGGGACGGTTCAACGAACTCGCCCCTTATTTCTACGCTTTCTCTCTCTCTCTCTCTCTCTTCCTCTTTTTTCATTTCTCTCTCTCTCTCTCTCTCTCTCTCTGTTTTCGCATTTCGCACCCGTTGTCTGCGATTCCCTTTCATAATCATCGGGAGAGACGGATATACACACCCTTCCACAGCGAGTGGTGGGTCTGTTTTGTTTCTTCTTTTTCCGCTTTCTCTCTCTCTCTCTCTCTCTTCTTCAGAATCGCTCTCTATGCGCGGCGGGTTTTTCATCAGTAAGACGTTAGGCGAAAAGGCAGGTGTAATAGTTAAAAAAGGAATAGAACTCACGTCTTAGGAGAGTGAGAAAAATCTCGCAGTATACTGAGATTTATTTTTTTGCTTAGCTAAAAGTTTTTAACTTGTAATATGTAACTTTTAGTTTTATGATTGAGTAATAACTAATTTATTTTATTTTTATTTTATTTTATTTATTTAAACCAGAATAAGTATAATAAATTACATAATACATGAATACGTAAGATAAGTAACCCAGCAGAGGAAAATATTTCCTGAGAGCTGGTCTAGTGCACTTACATCTAAATAACATTGTTTAGTATTTGTTTGTTGAACATATAATATGTTCTAACATCCGGTAACAATTCATCAAGTAATTCAACATCCTCAGAGACTTCCGATGTAAGACATGAAAGCTTCAAGACGTTAATTGACTTATCGTTCTGACGTGTAGATTGTTATTTACGATATATCGAGTAAAATAAAGGTCCTATTTTATGGCACTTAATTTTTAATTTGAAAACCATATTAAGATTCGTTAGCGGTGCTATAAATTTTCTTTTATCCATTTCTTAATCCTCACTTTCTTACGGTTTTTGGTTGTGAGTTTTTTCAGTTCATTTGGTAATTTGTTAAAGTAAAATATTGCTATAATGCATAGCTGTTTTTGTGTTTATTCTTCTGCCATGTTTAGGTACTTCTATACTTTTATACCTAGTATTTATGTTTAAACCCATATATTTATCTTATAATTCTTTGTAATGATACAGTAGTAATTTATAGATAAATATCTATAGATAATATTTCAAAGTAATAACTAATTATATCAATTATTCTGACAATTTCACGTGAATATAATCAACGTTCAAGTGAAAACGCTTGTGACAGTACCAGCTAAAAAGTAAAAAGAAAAAAATTTTTTTAATGGAAAAAGAGAGAGCTTTTATTGCACCACAAAGGGTTTCTGTCTGTATTCGCGCAAATGCACGGGCAGGTCGTTGTATCGGTTTTTATCGAACTGACGTCAATATACACCCTGCAGAGCAAAGTACCAAAACATTTTTCCAATCCGCAAAAATGTATATCTACATTTGTATCGCGAAAACATTTGTAAACAAAAACAACGCTAAACCCCGACACTCACGGCTCAATTGCGTCGCCCACAGACACACACACTATTCAGTACTTCATAAACACATCTTTCTCTTCTGCCTCGGCGCCACCTCCCATATATCACTGAAATTGAAACCGATGGTGGCGCGAACGTCTCGGCATGTTCCTTACACACACACTTCGCGGTCACTCTCTCTCTCTCTCTCTCTCTAGAGCCTCCTCCGTTATTTATCACTGGTACACACGCTCGCGAGATTAAAATTTGCCCGCGCTCCCAGGTATTTTCATTAAAATTATGAGCCGCACGTGCGGGTACGCGTGTCTCGAAGCATTTCCTACCTCGCGGTTCTTATCTCTCTAACCTCGCGATCGATCGGGGAAAAGAAAAAGGAAGGAAAGAAAATAGGAAGCAAGCAGGAGCGAAGAGAGTGCAGCGAAACGAGGCGTTTTATAGTGGACACAGGGAGCACAAGGCGTATTACTTACAGTAATGAGGACGGCCGAACAGGCCAGCGAACCGGTAAGTGGCTTTCGTAATAAGACTCCAACGTGTATACTCGTCATTGCAGTTTATAGCTGGTCCCCGACCGGATTCTCTCTCTCTCTCTCTCTCTCTCTCTCTTTCCCACGGCCGATAAAACAATATGACGCGAGAGAGAGAGAGAGAGAGAGATAGCGAGAGTGTGCACAGCGAAGCGCGAGTACTGTGTTTTGACGTAAAAAGCGCGTACAGTGAGAGAGAGTTCGTTAACGTGATTACCTTTCGCTGCGTGTAGAGATGTACACCCGCGCGAATGTTTATTGGATGTAGTGTAGCGCGAGTGGCAGTTTTGTATATAAGGTATAAAGTTTAGAGACAATAAGGATATAGGGTAGAAATGTATAGGAGGAGAACTTGTAATGAGGTCGTTTGTAATCGGAGATTGTTACAGCATCGTTTGATGAGCCCGCGGAATGGACGGGTTAACGTCGTCGTTCGGAGAAGGAAGATTTTGTTTAGAATTTTGAGAGCTGTATATAACGACGGGGAGTTTACTGTGTGCCGCAGTAGAATGATTGTATATGGTTATAATTGCTTTCGATGAAATGTATGTATGTATATATGTGTGTGTTTTCATTTTAATTAAAAAGAGTAATAGCAATTTATGAAAATAAAATTGTACAAATATAACATATAGTAAATAATATATGAGGTATTATTTAACTTAAATACATAAACAAATAGCATTTTGTCAAAGTGAAATTCTCTCTCGTTACTTACATTTCATTAAAAATGTTTATCTGTCCAGCACTCGTTATTTTAATTACTATGATTTAACCGAGAACTACTGCGAGTACGACAATGGTATATACATATATATACGTACACGCTCACTTTATTACACACAGTCGTATAAGCACGCTTTTACATCCCTTTGGCAAGAAAAAAAGAGGAAGGAAGGAATGAACGAGGAAACGAGCGAACGAACTTCTCTCCAGTAATTTCGAAGTTAAAAGAGCCATAATTTAAAAATAGGATAGCAGCCGTTTTTATACAGGAGCGATAAATTGAAGTAGAAATAATAAGCATTACATTTCAGCCGCGCTGTCTCTATAAAACCTTACCACTGTTGAAATTCGAAATAACAATAAAAGCCTACAATTCTCGAGTACTCGTATGTTCCGGTGTCGCGCGATTTGAGTTTCATTCCGACGGGCTAAAAATGTAAAAAGTCCTTTCGCGTCGAATAACGCCGGTTACATTGGCTTAATCCTTTCGTTACCACCTGCACGTAACACAGGCGAATACTTTTTCGTGTGTATATTCGCGAATGCTCTAATTGCCTTGTATACGAACGAGAATATATGAGAAAAATGAAATTATAATTAGAGTTTGATATTTAAAAATGATTATACAAGTGTCGAAATGAGCATTAGGAGAAGATATGTTTTGTTTTAGTTTAGTTCTTTTTTTTTTGCTTTCTCAGAAAAGAAAATTTCAATTTGAGTTTTATTAATAAAATATGTGCTATGAGTAAAACAGCAATATCGCGATATTAAAATAATAAATTAAGATAGTGTTAAGGTATGTATTAAAGCAATATTAATACGTAATATTGAAGTAATATTGATATCATGTATTAAAGGATTATATTTATAACTTATATACAAATATTTCCAACAACATTAATTTTATGGAAATCAATGAATAATATTACAAACTAATTCAACTTACGTATTAATAATAAAGTTTTTTTTATCGCCAATACAAGTTTTATACAAAACAACTTTTTACGTATACCTATATATAGATTAAATCGGCCAATAAAGACCAAGAAATTACTGAAATTACGAGAATCTCTCATCTAAATGATCAGCTCCCAAAACATCGCCCAGCTTATATCGATAACACGTAGGTCTGTGCTAAATCCAACGCGTGACGTAACTACCAAAAATTTGCATCCAACATCGTCCATAAACAGTTGGGAGAGGAAATTTGCACGCGCAACAATCTATTCGAAATCAAATAAAACTCTCATCCTCGCACTGGTCCCCCAAATATAATATCTCACCCTATAGGCAATACGAACGATCATTATCCCTCTGTGACTCCCCCATCGGCAGCATCATCATCGTTCGCTATACGCGCCGATAGCAGCTTTTCTCTCTCTTTCTCTCTCGCTCTAACACACACAAAGCCGCGACGAGAGCGTCGTAATTCCTGAGATAATCCGAAAAGATATTAGAGGACTACTACTAATACTACACTCGACTCTCACTCTCTATCTCTTTCTCTCGCGTGTGGGGCGGCTTATATCGGTGATTCCCGATATCCGATGCGATCTCTTTCTCTCTTGCTCACACACTCGCCTATACTATGCCTCTCCACTTACATCTACTTCCGTACACCCAGACTCTCTCTCCCTCTCTCTCTTTTACTCTCTCAGCCTCCCCTCCGCGTAAAATATGTACATACGCCCGCGGGTGGAGGCGCGAGGAGGCGAGGGATAAAAGTCTCGGCGAGGGCATAAGCGCCGAATAATAGTCGAGCCCCTCCGTTATTCCCTTTTTTTTTCAAAGCGGCTGCTGCTGCTACTGCTTTTCCGCCCTCGCTTTTTTCCGCCACACACACACATATGCGCGCGCATACATATACACAGTAGCTATATACACGCGGTATGCGCTAATTACGCATTGCGACGGAGGATAAAAATTTTTCGCCGTCTGTGCCACGCAGGAATATATGCATGAGAATGGACTACTTGGCCGAAAGTGCGCACGGGAAAACATGGTATGAAGAGGAAGAGTTGAGGGGGTAGTGGATACATGGAACGAAAAGGGTGAAAGAGTAGAAGTCGAAGGGCAGACGAAGAGAATGAGAGAAAGAAGGAATGAATGGGGGAATGGGGTTCGGAGGGATTTCAGTAAGCAGCGGTAGTGAGGTTGATTGAAAAAAGTGGATTAGGCTGCGCCGGAAGAGAAGTCGAATGAAAGGCGATATAGGGGAGGAAGAGAAGTTCACCGGAAGGATTGCCAGATCGGCTGGATGAGATTACGGGACGCTGGTTAATATGTATTAAAATGGTGAAGTTTCTGTGTTTGATAAAGGGTATATCAGTGCTCGAATAATATTAAGATGTATACCGTAGTTGTTTAGTAAAATATATCGTAGAAATAATACAGGATATAATATTATGTGTATCAACATAAAGCTTAGTGTGCAACAGGCTATACTATGTCCCCTAAGAACCGTGCAGGCGACATTTCCATCAGCTTTATAGAAATCTTCATATACGAATATATATAGGTACATAAACAAAAAAATAACACTAATAGATAGACAGATTTCCGTGTGGTGTTCTATCGAAATCCATATTATGCATACTCTCTCTTTCTCTCACCACTACTTTTCTCTCTCAGAGACCAGGCAACGACCTCAATCTTTCAACCACACCGAAACCCGCAACCACTACCACTACTACTACTACTACCATATACCACTTACATTACCAAACACACACACACACACACACACACACATACACATGCTGTACCTTCTATCCTCATGAATTTCATTGTATCGGCTACCCACCAACGTCTTTTCACGCTCCCGCACATCTCCGGCGTGCCGCATGTGTTTTATACACACCACTCGGGCTATACGTATGTATTAGGGGAGCGAGGTGATACGGTACTTCTTTTTCCCTCTTACTTGACGACGACAACGACAAACAACGCGTAGACGCCAAGCGCGAAGGAGGGGGAAGGCAAAGGTCGCTTTCTTCTCCGCTCGTTTTTGTTTTATGCCAGCGTGCGAGAGTAAGAGAGAGAGAGAGAGAGAGAGAAGGACACTTTCTACGTGATGAACCTCTCTCGTATAGCAGCAACAGCATCGCGCTTTGTTGTGAGTATTATACGGGTATACGCGAGGTGCGAGTGGTTGCTGTTGCTGGCTTTTTTCCTTGATGAGGGGAGAGTATAGTAGAAGCCACGATTCTGTGGTAGTGATGCTATATATACCGATGTCCTGCTGCGGTTTGAGAGTGATCAGCGTGAAATGCTAATTAAAAGTGTTCCGGGAGGGAGTAGAATAATATGCGAATGTGTTCTTTTGCTTGGTAAATGTGACAACTATTTAATAATTAATTATAATAATAATAATAATAATCGAATGACTATAAATTATTCTGTTGTTTTTTGTTATTATTGCTTCACCTATATGAAACATTCATATTCAAGAATTGTTACATATAATTTATTTCTTAATTTACCTGAATTCACATACTTCAACTAAATATTTTTTTTATATATATATATATATATATTGGCAACAAACATTGATAAAAGAAAATAAAAAATGCCTATCCCTCGCGACCGCGACACTGAGTTATATCACTTTTTTTCTCACTTTCTGGTTTCATCCCTCAGCGTGAGATAAACAGAAAACGCATCTTGCAGTGCATCATTCCCGCAGGAATCTCAATCCCGCTGTAATATCGCAATTAATGTCAATACATCACACGCTCACATGGAAACAGAGCATTCACACTGGGCGCGAAAAAATCGAGTTAATTACGTACCGTGTATAATTCAACTTGTACGTACGTACATACGTACGCGTACTTTGAATTCGTGCTGACAATGGCGTGACGCACTCCGACGGTCTCTCTCTCTCTCTCTCTCTCTCTCTCTCTCTCTCTCTCTTTGCAATACGACGACAGGTTGCTGTCTCGCACGATATATGTATACGCTGCTCTTCGCTCATATTATCGTAAGGACAAATAATACATCGTGTCGTGTGCTGTGCATTGTTGCTTTATCCCCTACCACAACGCAACATCTTCCCTACGTTCGCGCGCACACGCGACAGCAGTAATAAAGCGACGTTGAACGACGACGTGCATACCATACATAGGGGAGACCAGGGTAAACTGGACCCTCACCCCCTCCGTTACATAATATAATATAGTACATTTTTTAAAACTAAACTGGGCATAAAAAAGTGTAACAAAAGAAGGTAAGTTGACATAACACAAAGAAAATTTTGGTAATAAAATAAAAAATCTACAACCGCTTTACTATTTTCATCAAGTTTAATGTATACCTTTTTCTGTCTATAAAAAATCAGCTATCTTGTTTTTAAATTTATGAATATGCAACCCAAGTCTAGGTATCTTAAGACAAGACCTTAGTAAGTCATTTAAAAAATTTTTATTGACTTTTTTTATTAGAAATCATCCACTGGGGCAAACTGGACCCCCCCCCCTTATGAAAATGTATAATCTGTTGAAACCAGCTTATAAATATGTGTTTTGAATGTGACAATAGACTAGTCAAGTATCGCAACTCATCTCGTTTCTCCCGATCTTACATATAAGTTTGAACATTAAACCCCGTTTTTCTTGAAAACTCGAAAAGTGGACTTATTCGGTAATTGCGGGAAGCCACAGATATATATGTTTGTTCCGTTCGTATTACCATTTCATTCTCGGAGGAGCTGCTTCTCGTGTCATATATATGATGCGTGCTGTATGAATTTTTTGTTTATTTTTTCGACTGCCCGCTGTGCACGCATCTGTCTATATCTGCTCTCGCTCTCTTCAAAGTTTAATTTCGCCTGGGTGAAGCATCGACGCGTATACGTACGCTCTTATGGCGGTATAGCGCGTGTGGAAAAATAAACATGGAGAAAAGAGAGAGAGAGAGAGAGTGTGTGGGATGGAGTAAGTCCAGTCGATGAGGCGAAATTAGCCAGCGAAAAAGTGCCTGCGTCGCTCTCTCGGTTTTTCTCTCTCTCTCTATTCTCGGGTGTGTGTTTTAGCGAGAGGGAGAAGGAGCTGAGAGCGAAGCGTCCGTCATCAGAGAACGCGACGCTGCGCCAATGAGGAGATTTTTCTTTTTTTGTTTGTTTCCACACGGTGATGTTGATTGGACTTTTGGGAGACGCTACAATTGTTTTTCCTTTTTTTTTTTTTTTTGAAGAGGGGTTGGGGTGCTTTTGGGGATCGAACGTGATGACGGTGTAGTTTTTTCGACCCGCAAATTATGCACATATGATTGTCGGTAGAACCAATATATAATTCGGTTTTAGCGTTATACGAAAAGGGTTTTTTATACATATAATCTATTGAGTTGATCTACAAGCGTGTTATATAGCGTGATATAGGTATATATAAAATATGGAATATTCTAACAAAATTTTAACGATTTCACTGCTGACAAAGCAATAAAACGCAATTTACAATTTTAAATTGCTACATTCGTGATTCCAATCCAATTATACACGAGGCGCAGCACTGTATCGGTATATGCGTAATACATACATATAGGTATATGTACATATTCTGCATAATAAACACAATAATTTGCAACTTCGTATTAATAATGCCGAAGCCAAGTGCGTGCGCGCCCGCGTATATAATACTTATCGATAAGCCAATATTTACATAATCGCCGTATTTCGCTCACTCGCCTATATATACTCTCTCTCCCTTTCTTTCTCTCTCTCTCTCTCTCGTTCCGAAAAATACGTATTTTTTTAAATCCCCGTATATTATGCGTATACGCGCACGTACCCAACAGCACCGCAACCATTTCATTACGGTCTAATTATTAATCTAATATTCAAAATACGCACAGCAGTCGAATATATATATATATATATATATATATAAATCCGCGTATGCCTCTAATTTCCTCTCGCAGCCTGCATAATTCCTTCCAAACTCCAAAAGCAAACGCAATTAACGGCCGCCGTTCGCTCGCTACATTATTAATCAACGTTTTGCATTAATAATCGACACGATTGAACGTGTATATTTGGGTCAACCGTTCGCTCGTAACAGAGAAAAAGCAGAGGGAAGGTGAAAAAGATTTTCGGGACGGTAATGGACGCAAACGCAAAAAGACCTGCGAGTGGCTATCGATCAAAAGCCTGTGGTATGAGCGCAAGAGAACTATCCCCATATATATGACAGTTTTTTAACTTGAGCCTCGGATTCCCGTCAGTGGTGGTAAAGTAAAGTGTATGCGTGTGTGCTGCAGAGGTTCCGATAACGCGAGAAAAATGGGCTTTGATAGTTAGGTTACAATAGAGTGCGCTGAGGTCGCTTGCTGTGTCTTTATTTTGCGTGGATGATGGAATTAATAAATTTTACTGGTATGGATGGGTTCACAAAGTTAATGGTAAAGATGATTGTTGGAGAAATATTATGTTAATTAAGATGTTTTATAGTTTGTGTCGCGATGAATATTTGTATAAGAAAATTTAATGTCTTTTTTGGCCGGACATTATCGGAATCGAGAGGATGTTGCGCGCTGGTTGTCCAGTTACGTCAACTAATTAATTGAACGAGATAACATGACAGAGAAGCGATATCGCTTGCTTCGTTTCTTATATACCATAAAGTCAAACCGCAAATATTAGCGATTCTCTAAAAAAAAATTGATAAACAATGTAATTTTACTCTCTAAAAATGCAATATCGAAAATTTTCCCGCTAGCACAAATAAAGTGCTAAGTGTAATAAGTGAAAAAATCGACTAATCCATTATTTACTTTCCTGGTAGAAATGGTACCCATCCGTTCGTCATTCGTTCACCAAATCGTCAAGGTTTGGCTAACCGTTTCACCAATGGTTGGTATTAAATACCGCTTATTTTGCTATGGAATTACAAAAAAAAAGATAGTTTACGTAATTTATAATTAAAATAAAAGTATTGAAACTTGTATTATTCATAAAATGTTTAAAAAAATCATATATAAACAGTACTTTACTTAACGCAAGTAGATTCAAGTCCGTAAACTTGTATTTTAAATTGAGGTTAATTTATACATGTAAGCATGTGATTGATCGGCGAAAATAAGGGCATGTACAAGCGGTCTGATTCGTCTATATTAGAGATTTAAACATCAATAAATTCATTTTACGCCCATATGCTTTAGCCTCTTTTAGTTTGACCCATGTTCAGAATCGCAAAAAGCACAGAGAAGTAACACGATGAAACACAATCACTTGTATTCTTCCCTTTTGACATAAGCATACTTAATACTCCGTTCACTGATGTAAGTATACGCGTTACCGTGAAGTAAAGCCACGCGATTCTATATAGTGTGAATCTACGCAATCAGGCGTATACTTATAATATATGTGCACTTATTCTCACCCGCAGCAATTCGGAGTACCTATACAAGCCGCGTATGATGCTACGTTTAACCTCAACATTATTTTATTCCAAATTTTATTTCATAACTCCAATACAATATTTTTATCATTTCACTGCTTTATTTTTTATTACTTTTTACAAACTAAATCATTTTTACATATCTATACATTTCTTGTTTGTTACACTGTTTTTGTTTCATCAGTTATTAAATGTGTAATTATCGATTATGCACACCAACCGTTCGCAAACTGTTGGTCAATATTTTTGTTATTCATTGGCCCAAAAAAATGGCCAACTGTTAGTAGACAAGCCATTTTGGTTGTATTATTTTCTACCAGGGTTATTACACAATAACAATTATTATTCCACTGATTCAATAGGTACAAAGGAACGGCTTTTCATTTATTCACATTGAAAGATTAGATAATTAATTTTCGTGATGAATGAAAACAAAGAAAGAAAACAATGAATGGCAATATTTGTAGGATAGTAATTAAATGAGTTATTTATTTCCCTAATAATATTAAAACTTCTCATATAATTTAGAAATTAAAGCACTCTCAAATTATTAATTGCTAATTATAAAAAATTGTTAGATATCACTACCAATATACAGTTAACTGACAAGGACACCTATCAGAATTCTCATTTCCGTACGCGAATATTCGTCTCCCGTCAATTTACGCCCGCGAGGCTTTTATCATTTAATTCGTAATTAGATAAAGCATCGAATAGTCAGCGAACCTGGCCAAAAATTTCGTTATATAATTGGCCCTGCTGGCTCGACAGCAGTCATTAGCTTCACTTCGTGGCGAAAATACATTTGAACATTGTGCAGTATTGATCCGAGTGGCCAGTAACATGGCTAAAAATATCATTTTCACCGTTCAGCTCGTCTTGCTCGCTGTCATGGTTTTAACTACCGTATGTATTGATTTCCGTATTCTCAGAATAAAATTTATTCGTCAACTTTAGAGATTAAGGGTTCTTTTAATGTTTCTGCAATACCTTACTCATATTACTTATAATATTTGTTATTATCTTTGTAATAGAAATTGCGAAAAACACTCAAATCTGATAGAAAAACTCAATCATATCACGAAGTTATAATATGTGTTTCTAAAGTTATCTTTTTCTACTCAACTTGTTAATTATCTATTGGATTACTTCCAAAAATCTTATTTTTCTCCAACTGAAACAAATAAATATATCCATTGTTTTCAGCTGTTCGAGACGAGCAGTGGCTGCAACACCAGCCGAATGCGTCGTCGACATCGTTATCATCATCACCACGTTGGAAAACGCGACGTACGTTATTATTTTTCACAAGTCACATATCACTCTATTTAAAAAAAAAAACCCAAGCTCCTCAGCAATTCCACGTATGTCATTAATTTTTCAGGTAACTGCCAACACGTACTACAACCCAACGACTGCATGGCGCACCACATGCGGTGAGTCGGTGTGCGCGGTTACGCCGAATTACCCGCTCACGAAGATCAGCGAGGTTGTCAACGAAGTTCGTCAGATTATGTCGGTCTGTATATATTAATATATATGTTATATGAAAATCATTTAATCGAATCTCAAGTGCTTAAGGCGAGACTTTCGAATATTTCAGTCCCGCAATCCGCGTATCCAGGAGCGTATAAGATTCCTAGACGAGGAAGTGGTGACGTTCCATTCTCACCTGAATAAAAAGGTCGATGACGATGACGATGAAGAGGACAATAATGTTAGCTGTAACGTTCGTGTAAGTTGATTAAAATATACGTGCAAGTGGAATTCGTAACGACAATATTATTCGTTCGTTGCGATTTTCAGAGAAACGTGACCCACGTCGAGGAGGGCCAAAGCATCGACGACGACAGGAGATACTATATCGTCAACATCCCGAGTATCCAGCAGCAAGTGCAAATTAGTCAATGTGTGGGGTAAGCAAAACATTATATTCAAAATTATATTTTAAAAAATCACACTCGTAAATACTTATCGTTTCTATATATATACGTCTATAATTCGCAGAGCCGGTAATCAATGCTACGGTGACTTCGAAGCGTCTCAGGGAACGTGCGAGCAGAACTATCGGGAGGAGAAATTGCTTGTGCTGCCAATGGGCGTGGGTAACCGGGCCTTCGACGTGCGCGAATTCAAAATCAAGACTTTCCAGGTGCCTGATGGTTGCCAGTGCACTGTCTTACAGAACGAGTTCGACATGGTATTGATCGACAATCCAGCGAGATTAAACTAGTGAATGTACATATTGATCTAGTCACGAGTAATTTAAAAATAATCGGTATTGGTTAATAAATTGTATATTTTAACTTTATTAATAAAAATTCAATATTTAAGTTGTTTTACTGCATGATTGAAATTAGCGTGAAAGAATCGTAGTCAAGTGATATTTTTGGTTGGGTTTTGCGTTGAGGTTAACGCTTGAGCAATGAGACCATATTTTAAACTTGTCTGCAATTCAAGAGAGGTTCACGTTACGTAGTGTTATTTGTATAGTTTTTTTTTAGTTGAGTTGTGTTTTAGCTCAAACTCAACTTTCTTAAAAACTACATCATTTTTCGTGTAGCAAATAAACGAAAAGTAAGAATTAGTTTACGTGAAATATCTCTGTTTATAAAGGTATAATGAAACAACACATTCTATGTGTCACTGATGGACCTTTGCGATAAAATCAGTTAATTTAATCATCAATTTACATCGCTATAAGTAACTTTTCACTCACCCACTTGTTCCAATAACCAAAAACATCGATACCATCAAAACCTACAAACCCAATCACGCCTACTAACTCCTCTCCCTTTATCTCTCTCGCTCCATACGTGCTTCCAAACATTCTAACACTCCTATCCACTCAGCACGGCACTCCCGTTAATGTTCACGGCCGACGCATCGTAGTTGAAGCCGGCGTTAATTCGGACCACCGCCCACTCTCTCTCTCTCTCTCGCTCTCGCTCTCTCTCTCGCTCTCGCTCTCGCTCTCGCTCGCTCTCTCTCTCTCTCTCTCTCTCTCTTCGTCTCTTCCCTACGCGATTATATAGAACGCGCCGCAGCGGCTGTCGCGCGGGAGCTTGCACCGACCGAGCGTTTAATCAAAGCGCGATCGACCGCAACGACGGGCTTGTCGCGTCTCTCCCTCTCTCACTGTGCAATTTCTACTCTGCGCGCCTCTATTTTTGCTCTTTCATTGTGCGCCGACGTTCGATTTTCAACTTTCACGGTATGCTGCAGCAACGAGGGAGACAAGTTGCGCCGCGGCGGTGTGTGTCTGTGTGTGTGTGTGTGTGTGTGTGTATAATGCATCGGCTCTTATCGGCTCGGCGTTCCGGGAGGGAAAGAGAGAGAGAGAACGGAGGGGATAAAAAATCGAGCGGAGATAGGAAAGAGATGGAAGAGGCGGCCGCCGCGTGATAATACTCTGTGTAACCTTCAGTCAGGGTTATCGCACTGAATTTCGACTGTGTTCTCTGAGAGATTCTGGATAGTTGGGGGATAGTTGGTTTATTTTTGTGATGGAGTTTAAGATTAAAAGGGTAGAATGTCTGAATGGAAAAATAAGTGGAATGTTGTATTTAGATGATTATATGAGAAATATAAAAAGGAATTTTATTTTCACAGTAATTATAGGTTTAATCTCAGACATAAAATGAAAATTGACAATAGGATGTATAACCTATGTTGTAGAAATTAGATTTTTTTTTCTCAAATTATTTTAATAAGTTTTTATTATAGAACACGGCGAGATTTGGCGTTTATAAAAAAGCTTACTAGCCATATAATATGCAATGTTTATTCATTGTTGTAATACAATTATTTTGTAATGGAAAATTTTAGCCATCTTCTATAAGTATTGCGAAATATTGACACAGATTTTGGATACTATTATCACAAGTCAGTTTTCGTGTTACCATTATATTCTAAAGTTTGGTTTTCCTATATCTATTCTCTTCATACTGTTGTGACTATATTTCTTAAAAATTGGTCCAATATGTTTTGTTACGAATGGAAGCTCCCAGTGAGCCTAGAACATGCGCCTTTGACAGTTGAAATATTGTTAGAATAGTTTTAGTGTGATTTTTACTATTGCAATGTTTTCAATATTTACACGGAGAATATTTTTACAAAAAAAAAAAATAATGTAACAATTTGTTAAATTTGAAAGAATAAGGCTGTTGAAAAAAGTTACCGTTACAGTCAAAATTTCTAGTTCCAAAAATAATATTTCAAATATTTTTGTAAGGAAATATTATTTTCATTAATTACACAGACCCACAAAAAAGTATATTGCTCTGGGACGTTGAGACAACATTATTCCTATGTATTTTGATTCACTGAATACGAATCTGCAATAAAAAAAGAGAGGTCGCCCAGCGAATTTCGAAGATAACCTTAACAAATCGTAAAAAACCCCGTTTTTTAGTGATAATGGCTTAATAAAGAATATGATTTGTCTGAGGTTGTGCAGACATTGTGAAAGCTTAAAAAAAGAGAATTTAATATGTCTTAGATCAAGACCAACCAGAATTTTATTGGTAAACACACAAAGACACTTGTGTCAGTCTCACTTGATTATACGAAAAAGTGAAGACAATAGGAGGCTGAAGGCGAATCAGAAGATGACATGGTTATACCTCTGAAAGCGGGAAAATTTTGTAATACTCGCATAGTCGTCGTCTGTAAGTCCAGTTTGGTGATCAGAAGTAACGGAATTTAGTGATCGAAAACCTGCATGAGGCTTTAAATGATTTTATGAACGAGAAATAAATTGGTTTACGCTTGCGTATTCGTTTGTCATCGAACGACCTTTGTAAAGGATTTCTACGTCGTTTTTTTCCTCTTTGTTGTGTTTCTCTTTTCAGCATCCAAGTGAGACTGACACAAGTATCTTCGTTCGTTTACCAATAACATTCTTATTGGTCTTGACCTAAATCATATTAAATTCTCTTTTTTAAGCCTTCATAATGTCTGCTCAATCTCAGACGAAATCGCTTTTTTTACCGATTTCAAATGGCTGTAAAAAAAACTCGCTACCGTTTTTTGGCTGAAATTTGGCAGAGGTATTCTTGACAACATATACAAAAAGATGTGTATATTTTCGATATTAATATTATAGTGATGAACAAATCTATGAGCCATCGAAATTTCTTGTTTTTCATTTTTTTTACTCTATTTCGGGAATATGTGCGTTATATGAGATAACGTTAAAATAATAATTTAAATGTCTTGATAGGTACAATAAGAGGTTAAAACTTTGTTGTTACAAATATAAATGCAAACAATATTCGTTGATAATTTGTGATATCTTGTCGATAGGATTTTCAGTATATAAAAATAGAAACTGTACTTGTTAGAAATTAATATTATTCTTTTCACTGTAATCAATTTTTTATCAAGTTTTATACTTCGAATATTGCCATTGAAATATTATATATTATATTAAAACACCCTAGCTGTAATATTTTTGTTTGTAAAGATAAAAACTGTTCGTTAGTGTTATAAACTATTAAAAAATGTTATAAAATGTAGGATTTTTGACGTTAATAGTTATAATAATAGTTGAATTAATTACAAATTATTATTGATTACTATTATTGTTAATTAGTTAATAATAGTTTAATTTGTTAAAAATTATTAATTCTTCTTAAATGTCATTCATAAATATAATTCTCAAATATCATTTGTTTAATCAGTTACGAATTATTAATTAATTATTATAATTATTAGTAAATAATACTTCAATTAATTACAAATTATCAATTCATTTTAAATATCATTCAAAATTATTCGAAACTGTTTCAAACTGTTTAAAACTCCTAAAATCTACCTATTTGAAAATGTGTCAAAATCCCACATTTTGTAACATTTATGAACAATTTTAAACAGATAAGAACAGTTTTATGTCAATTTTAATAGGTATTAACCGTTATTAACAATTATAATTTGCGACAGAGTATGTATTTAATGTTCTTCATTTGTTGATAACTGTTGTGAAATATTAAAATAGTATTATAACAGTAAAAGCATTTGAAATAATAATGCTTTCTCGATCAGGCGGGGATGATGTTCGAAATAAAAATACTTTATTTCTTATGATAAAATT
>JAYJLV010050918.1:0-19908 GCA_036873485.1 Torymus texanus
ACGATATTTTTTCATTATTTTTACATTATCATTCATATGGAATATCGTAAAATAACGTAATAATAACGTAAAATTAACGCAATATACCGAATCTAATCGGAAAATCATGTAAAATAACGTGATAAGGTGCACTGTTTTTCTCGACTGAGTATAAGGAAAAACAGTATAAGTGTATTTTTCTCAAAATGTTTCCGGAATAACCATATATCTGCATTTTTTAAGAATAATTCCCGGAAAAACCATATAACTTCAATTTTTTTCATCAGATTATAACCAGGAAAAAATGATACAACTCCACTTTTTCAGTTGAATATTATTTTCGAAATTAACTGTATAACTATTCTTGTGTGTTTACTTAATAAAAATTAATGATTCATTTCTTCCTAAAAAGTTGTGTCACATTTGTAAATAATGCAGTGAGCTGTAGTGTAGCGTTAGTATATAGTTATAGAGCTGCCAATGAACGCGACTTATATGTTTTTTCATTGGTTATTGTAGAATAAAAAATATTATTATATAATAATATTATTATAAGGAAAGGAATGGGAGGATGGAAGAACAGTAGAAGAATGGCTGGAGGAGCAGAAGATATATATGAACAATATAGAGTGGAGCGGATAAGAGAAAATGAGGAAGTGATGAAGGTGTGTCTGAAGGAAAGGAGGAACAGAGACAGGATGTGAAGGAAAGGGAAGTATTGTAGAAAGAAAGGAAATGTGCAGGTAGACGAGTGACTAAGTTTTGAGGAAAGGAAGAAGTGAAACAGAATGCTACTAGAAGCCAGGAATATCGAACATAAATGGTATGTGTAGAGCAAGAACAAATGGACGGAGAGGTGAAAAAGAAGTGATGAGATATGAAATTATATCAAAGTTTGAAAATATATTTTTGTAATGCCGATATTATATATGTAGGAAAACTTTAATTTCTACTTTCACTCGTAGAAACATCCTCTCACGCAAACTCAGGTCAGAAAGAACATTTACTATTAGGGCCGAATTACATACCTGAGCTGTGCGAGTATGTCATAAAATTAATTTATGAAATTTTTGAACCCATGTTCCAAATATTCGAGATCGTACTCAACGCACTTAGATTTTGAGTAACGCTTCTTTCGGCACCCGAGATCAAATCGACAGGCACTCCCATAAAATCAATTGATCATCAGAAAGTAATAAACCGGACATTTTCTCATCAGGAATTAATCATAATTAAGTTAAAACAAAAAATTTTTTTAATTATAGTTTAGCTTTTATTTTTCCAATAAAGGGCTTATGTTACATTTTACACCAGTATTATATTTTGTTCATAGAAAAGAGTTCGTCATACATATAGTTTATACGAAGATTGATATTTGTGGTATTACATTACAGTACATATACAACTATGTACGACCATATATGACTGTACATGGACTTATATAAATGCATATAGATATATAAATATATGTCTACGTATAATTATACATTATACATGACATTATTATTATTGGTACTATTATTATTATTGTTATTATTATTATTTTACGTATACATGACTATGCTTGCTCATATACAAAGATGTATGTTTATGTAGTGACAAGTCTTCTTCATCGTATGTGAGAAAAGATTACACACTTGATATAAAATGTCCATCGCCCCTTCCTGACTGATGTGCCCCAGCTGTATAGCAACAGGACGAAAGCGTCTGTACACGGATAAAATTTTCCCGTAAAAATTACCGTGAAATTCATAGTAATCGACGAACATGTGAGACTCCAATAATTTTTACCGTGAATCAGGGTAATTTTTACTGTATCGTCACGGTAAAAATTACCGACAAGTAGGTAAGTTTTACCATGATTCACGGTAACAATTATTGGAATCTGACATATTCCTTGATTACCATGAATTTCACGGTCATTTTTACGGACAAATTCAATCAGTGTACATCCGGTGGACTTAACCGTGATGGAGCCAACATGCCGAGCTTCGCTCATCGACATGAAATCTCGTGGTTGCATCCTCCTAACGTCCTGCACCGGGCGCTCAAATTCATCCTGCTCACTCGAGCTTTCGATGCTTATTTACCTTACACCGTAAATTTTTGAGTTCTTCCAGAGCTTGGCGCATCATCCTGGAAAGACGCTCCAGCTCTTGCTGCGATCTCTGAAGTTTTTCCTCTATTATTTTGCGCTGCCGGATGAGTTTGCGCAGTATTGCTGCGTTTGATGCTAAAGTGCACTGTTTTCGCTTAGCTCGTACTTTGTCTAACTTTGATATCTCATCTGCATTGCGATCCAGACGAGCACGTCGAAGAGTCTTGCTTTGATGGGTAGCTTCTTCATCGCTGATTTCCGATAAAGCCTGCAGTCGCTGACGCACAAGCCTCAGTTCCATTTCTGATGTTTTCCTTGAGTCCATTATTGACGTAGAGATACTGGAGAGTATTTCTAAATAGTGTAGACAAGAGTAATGTGTACGGGCCAAGAACTGCTATCAAACTGTGCAGATATTCGAGACCAAATCCAAGCCATGGGCACCGGTCCGCACTCTCTTCCACTGTCTCTTCCCTTTCTTCTTCTCTATCCCTCCCTCTCCGTCATTGGGCTCTTGGGTTGGTCAGCCGAGGTCAAAGATGCAGTATCCATAAACACCGGATCCACCTCTCATTTTGAAAAAACCTCCCCCGAAAACGGTTTTCGCTTATAATTTGCGAATGATAAGAGATATCGAAACAAGTTCCAAACAAAAGTTGTAGAGCATAAAATTTTGCATAAGGATCATCTACAACTTTTTTCTATTTGATGACATAAAACTGAAGAAAAGCACGAAGAAAGGTGAAATGGAAAGCGGCAGAAGGGGAAGGAAGACGGAACTGCTTCCTTTATATAAATTGAGCGATCGAGATCCGTTCGGTTTTCGAGTATTTTTGCGAGGTATCTCGATTCTTTGCGAGAATCTCGAGCGGATCGAGAAACAGAGGGCGCGCGTAGCGCGCCAAATAACACTAGTACTATATAAATGCGCGCTTCGGCTGTGCTCGGAGGCGTTCGGGGGGACTCGACACTAAAAAGGCGCGATATTTGAATTGAATCTTAAATTTTGAAAGTTTTAAATGATAATAAATATTTATAAATTAAAATAATATTGTCATTAAGTTTTGTTGCATTTATTATCAATATTTTACTATAACATGATTATATGTATTAAGAACTAATGTATATTCACTCAATGTTTTGAGTGTAAAATAACGGAAGTAAAAGGAATGACTGACGTTCTTCTATTGCGAGTTCTTAAGTATATGTATTTAATTTCACTATAATCTATGATGTCTGCACAGAAAACTTTATTTTAGTTATTATTTATCCATAATATATCTATTAATAATATTTTTATTGCCGATATTAATATTGCCCGCGCGTATCGCGCTTGAGTAAAACTAGTATTCTAAAAAATAGCTTTTCAAATATTTTACTTTCCTTACACAGCTATGAAAATCGGATGTAAATACTTAAAATGTATTGGCTTTTTATGTTCTTCACAGTCTTATATGTTCCCTATTGATATTTACCTACGAAGCGCTCGTGCGCATCTTTCATTCTCTTTAGAGATTAAACAAAAAAAAACTACATCGTTCTCTAAAAAATGCCCAATTCATATTTACTACTCAATTACATTATTCAATCATCACCAATTAATTAACCCTAGAACTGTATCCCCTGCCTCTATCATACCTAACAAACGCCCAAAATACTCAAAGATAAATTCCAGCAACCCCTTATACCAACAAAAAAAAACGGCTGCCAATTCATTGGCACGTAGCTTCCTCAAACTTAATTTGTTTTGCCAATATATAAATTCTTTACCTTAAAAATGATGATTTTAAAAATTATTGTTATTAAATTAATAACTTACTTTCATAATGCACTTAATAATTACATTTATATTTAAAATGTTTAAAAATTATTTTCACTATTTCTTTTAGAAATACATATTTTCTAATATAATATTAAAAATCTGTTAATAATTTCTTTTCATACTTTAAAATTTTTAATATAATTTTCTGGCCAAAGAACTCAGTCTGAAGGTATAAAAAAGCTATGTCTATGCCAAATTTCAAGTCGATTGGATAATTTTTACTCGAGTTATTGTGCGACAACGAAAACGCTATTTTTTTTCTCAAAAACAAATGCGAGCCATCTCTTGAAAATTTAATTGAGTTTAATAAGTGGTTCAAATTTCAATTCGATTAACCGTGTAGTTTCCGAGAAATTAATTTATGAATTTTAAAAACATTTTTATAAAAAACAAAAGAAATACGATTGATAATTAAAAAATTAAAAAACATATATAAAAATCAGGAAAACGATAAATTTAAAATCGGTTTTGGTTACAAAAAAAAAGAAAATCTATAAATTTTTTAGTCAGTCAGCTTACCGAGTTTTTTTCGGGAGACGAATAGAATAAGCTTTAACCGACGAAGATCGATGGTTTGGATCTCGAGGTATAGGGAGTTTACATACACACACACACACACACACACACACACATACAGACACGAAGAAAAATTTTCTCAAAATCCAAAATTTTCAACATATTTTAACTTAAAATATCATTTTAAGCATTTTTTGTGTCAAAAAATTTTTTCACCGATACAAACTCTTTAAGGAAGCAAAAACTTACCCAGCGTCGTCAACACGGAGATGGCGAACAGTACACATCCGGAGAACGTCCACAGCTGTCCGTTGTCACCACCCTCGCCATACCCTGAGCTGACAGCAATAAGCAGAAGCTTCTCATGCCTGGCTACATACTGCTGTACTTTCTTGCTCCAGAGAGGTTCCATTTCCTGCTCGTCAGCGCGTAGCTGGCGCAATTCAGTGGCCAGGCCTACGGCAAGGTCGCGTTGCATATCTTTGAGGTCAACGACCTGCTGACGCTCACGTGGACCCTCTGTTATGTAGAACGCGCCTGCCCCAAGGATCGCCCATAAGGTTAGCAGCCAAGTAAGACCTGTGGATGTCGTTGTTTTACATTAGTTTCTTTATATATACAATGTAGAGGGTTTGAGAATGTTATTTGTTTTGTAAATAAAATGGTGGTTGTATAAGAATAAAAGAACAAGAAAATTCGAGAGTATTAAGTGGAAATTGGAGATGTAAACATGACATATAGATATACTGAACTGGATGCAAGTAGATAAATGATAAGCATGGTCAGACATGTACCTACTCTCTTTAAATAAGAGTCATGGATTTATTTAAGCATCCTTGTTATGACAGAAATGGAGTATTTATTTACGTTTAATTTGTAAATACAAGACGCTGAAGGTACTATAAATAAATTTATCGAAATAGCACGGTCGTGAAATAATGATTTGAAGGTAATCGATATTAAGTTGAATGAAGTTATTTCAGTGGCAATGAGCAACGATTTTATTTCTTGAAAGTGGCTATAAATTTATGCATATAACTTTAACGCGTCAAGCATCAATAGTGGAAATACTGTGGAACTAGTTTTCTATAGAGGTGTTACTATTATTAGTATAAAATCTATTAAATATTTCTGAATTTAATTAGTATACTGCCGTATTCCGCATTATTTTACTTCAACGTGTTTTATAAATTATACAAAAGTACTGCAGTTACAATACATAAAAAAAAAATAGAAAAGAATAATTATACATTTTCTATATAATAAATTTATACACTCCGACAATATTTGTTACGTTTCATCACCTTCAAAGTTGCTACATATTATTTGTTATTTTTTTTTACATACACTCCAGCGTGAACTTTAAATATTAATATCAAGCACAGTAAATTTTTATCACTGAAATATTTATTACAAGCTAGATCTTATACATTCTTTAATAATTTACTTAAAAAAGAATTAGACTTTTCCCGTTGAGAAAAAATAATCTTTTTGTAAGCACAAAATGAATACGCTACACCAATAAATTTCAAACACTCCAAACTACTACCCCACCTTTAACAAAATTTTTATTTTTCTCCGTAAAGCTACACTATACACAAACTTCCATCCCTTACACATCAAACCGCACACAATACACACATCCACCTATTCCATATACCACATCATCCCTTTCACTTCACGCGCCACCCCATAGTGCATTAATAAACCTGACATTGACCACTCACCTACACATAAACGTATACACATACACATACACACATACACACACACATACACATATTATTCTCTTTTCAAAGCTCGCCGCTCTATACCACCAGCGGAGATATATAAATAACACGCCGTTCAGGTATCGCGTCATCGGCGCGCTCACGGAGTCTGCAGTAGCAGTGAACATCGCTAAATAAAAATCCTCCGGCGTACACGCATGTATATTTTCAATAATGCAGAATATATATTGATGTGCACGTGAATATGCGTTTATTTATGCAATCAATCAACGTGTGGCTGGTGTAAGATACGCGCTATGATGGTTCAAGGATACATGAAGATTTCGATACGTTTGTTGTCGCACGCGGTTTGAACTTTCGTGCGAAATTTTTTTATTGATTTCTCGGGATTGGTTTGTTTGATAAATATCAAACGAAAGTTCTGGTTTTTTATTTTGTTTCAGAATTCTTTCTAAGAACAAGCTTATATTGTCGTACGGTACGAAAATAAGTCAACTATTAAAAGGCTAAAAATGCTCCAAACTTTGTCTTTTCATCGCACAAGAATTAATGTTGGTTTTTTTCAGTGTACAGTGTGTGAAGTGTACAGATTGTATATATTATGTATGTAGTGGAGAACAGTAAGCGCGGTGACACTTGCTAGAAAATAAAATTGATTTCTCAGCTACAAATCCCTCACACCTACATTCGCGCATACCTTATTCATAGAGTAGAAAGACATTCTATTTAAAAAGAAAAAGTCGACCTTGCCACTCTTACCATCAAGGATGTTGTCGAGACATTTTTGAACGACATTCGCGTATTTTCTCTCAACCCCCTTACATATACTACATATATAAAAAAAAAACTCACCGAACTGGCACATAGCGACGCGACCTAGGAACCTGAAATACCGTAGGATCCTGGACCCTCTTTTCTTAGGATCAGGTGGTTTATTCTCTTCATCCACAATATCTTTCAATGTAGGAAACACTCGTAGCCTGTACAACATCCGATCGATTGTTTGCACGGTAATCGATCTGACACCTTTTGGTTGCTGTTGTTGATGTAACATCGTCATCGTCGTCGGTGCGACGTTGTTACGTTGCGGTGAGGATTCGTCGTCTTCTGGGGCTTGATTCGACGGTGCAAGTCGCTCGTTAACAGTGTTGAGAACGGCTGGGTCTGCTGGGTGGGTAGGTTCTGCGTTTGCTAGAACCAGAGATAGATTTTTCACGTGTGTATAATGTATAGTGTTAAGTACAAAAATATTGGATGTTTTCTGCGCGCATTATAAATTCACTATTCTTCGAATGATGTAATTTTCAATTCGGGTGTAAAGTACACGTGAAGTAAGTATAAGTTAAGTTGAAAAAAGTAAATTATCATTGTTTCGTATATATAAAGAGTTAGGTGATGCTCTACATACTAGTATATATAGTTCAATAAATGTCTCATGTGGTATATAACGTGTGACTAAGCTCTATAACGGTTATATGATATAGCGAGGCGTACAAGAGATGCGTCCACACACACACATACACACACACACACTTGCATAATTGAAACTTGAAAATATACAAAATTAAATTTACTTTAATCTTCTTAATTACTTTGGCATTAGAATGGATTAGAACGAGTACCTATATATAAATACAGTTTTATCAAATGTTCCATGTTCATAATATATGCAAACTTTTATCATATACGATCCGTTATTAACTATGATAAAATACTCATTTTAATTGAACTAAAAACCCATACACTGCGATTACGAATTTGTGATTTATCACCAAGTTACAACCTCATGATGCATCTCTCAAAATTATACCCGCTAATTGAAATACATCGCATCAAGTCACGCATTAAACGAGCAATTAATTTCTAGAGAGAATAAGGAACTCATATATATAGGTATATACAACGAAGAAACCTTGAGGCACTTCCTCTTCTGTTTTATTTCTCGTGCGCGAGCTTTCAAACAAATGAACGCCTGTCTAGATCCTTATCAACTCTTATAAGGCGGGCACGGGGATATTTCTGTATATAAACCCCGGGCGAATCCTAGTAATATCGAACCGAAACCATTCGCCCACTATATAAGTGTATATGTGTATACGTACGGATGAGAAGCAACTGCGTCAACTTGTACATTTTTTATCCGGACCTTTATATATAAACAACTCGTTTGCTGTGGCTACAATCGAAAAGCTTTTTTAATCCAATCTTGGGTCGCAACAAAAGCACTCCGTATATTATACGCAACTGATAATACAGCTACACGCGATTTCGTTACTACTATTATTAGATTCCATATATATACATACCAATCCGAAAATTCACCAACTACTCACGAGAGAGAAAGAGAGTTGCTTTTTTTACGGTGAGAAAAAGTATGAGCTATACCAGGCGCGATATGTGTATGCTACTACTATATTACTACGCAAGGTCGCGCTCTTCGACGCGCTCCATCGATCGCCCGCGCGAGCGAGTCTCCCCGTGTACACGCGAGTATGTATCGCGCGTATATGTGCGTTTATATATACGTGTACGTAATACGGTTGTAGGTCGACGGAACCGGGCGTCGATTTTTTGGAGATGAAGGTGTGTGATAGCGATCGGACGGGGGCTCGGATATGGTGGTGTGTAAAAAAAATTAATTGTTTTTGTTTTTTTTATTAGAGAATAGATTTTGTAGTGTATATATGTCTGTAGCTTTCCGGAATAACCGAGTAAGTCCACTTTTTTTGAAAATCGAGATAACCCCGTATTTTGTATCTTCAAATAGGCCTTTTTTATTTATCACATTCAGTAGCAGCAAAACTATTGCCGTAAAGCTACAGTTCACTCGAAACGTAACCAGATAAGTCCATTTTTCAAATTTTGTGCCTGGAATAACCGGATAAGTCCATCATTTTTTTTCGTTTATCGTGGTTATAATTTATTTTATCTATTTAAATTTAATGTCAATATGATGGCTAATACATATGTTTATTTAAAAAATTCCTATATATACACTTTCAAATTATAAACATTTTAAAATTTTACAATATTAATACAATACAAATACAATACAAATGGTCGTTAATTTAATAGAAATGTCACAAAAACAGAAATTTCTTAAATAAGTTAGAAGAATTCATTGAACAATTGCTAATTTTGTAATTTATTGACCCGTTTCATAATTAAATTAAAGAATACGCTCTAAAATAAAGGCGAACTGCACTATCAGATAAGTCCACAGTTCCCGGAATAACCAGATAAGTTCATACTTTTTGAGTTCTTACTCATTTTTAACGCATCAGAAAATGTATAATCTGTTGAAAAGAGCATGTAAATATGTGTTTTGAATGTGTCAATTGACTAGTCAAGTAAGTGCGACTCATCTCGTTTCTCCCGATCTTACATGTAAGTTTGAACATTAAAATCCTTTTTTCTCGGAAACTCGAAAAGTGGACTTATTCGATTATTCCGGGAAGCAACAAATATATATGTATATATAAATACACACACACACACACACACACACACACACACACACACACACTTTATTAGATAATACAAATGTGGTTTTTGTTAGTTCGACGTTTGCTGTTGTGTACAGATGTATTATAAAAATTTTAATAATTTCCAGACTTTTTTGAAAGCTGTGAATGTAAATTAGTTTCCACTAGGTTAAAATATATGGATGCGTATATTAAAATACAAAAGTATATAAATAGAACTGAAAAATGGTTAAAAGAAAGAAAAAATGAAAGCCAATATTATATAGTTAATGCGTTACTTAATTGGAAGTATTTTTAATAAAAATTAATATGTAACAATAACACAATGTATACCTAAATGTATTACTAGTTGTTAAGATACCAATGTGGTCAAATTTAAATTTCAAAATAAATTTTAAATTGTTGCATAATTATCAAACAAAAACAGAAAGTTGAGCATTAGAATGTGTTTATTTATATTATAGTTTAATTTATGTATTTTTAAGAACTTTGTTCAATTTCACAATAATCGTTAATAATTTAAGTTAACAAAATTAGTTTTGATATAAATAAACAGGTTGCAATCAAAATGAAATTAGATAGCTGACATTGACCGTCGGACGCCTGCGTCGTTGAAACGAGGAAGAAGTCTCGCGCGCGACTGTGACACAGTTTGACGTTTACGCTTCGGCGAGTTGTACCGCGTGTTTTTAGATTTGTTTTTCTTTATACGTTTCGTTCGTTGAAATCCAGCCTTGCGGTAGAATTTTCACGGATTCTGATAGGTATAACTGAACACGTTGTTGTCCGTTCAAGAGAAAAAGATCATTGTCGTTAAGTTTCTTAAGATAGAATTTAGTTGTAATGTCATTTTTACAAGAGGTATCTACTATGAAAGAACGATAAAGTTGGTTATGATAATTGGATTGATTAAACCGTTATTTTTAACGTTTTTTAAATAATTTTTATTTTATGCTATATATATATATATATAGATAAAGAAGAATGTCTATGCATATTAATAAGATTTGAACCGCTGAAAAAAATTCTTCTTTCACAGCCAATCAAAATATTGATTTAAAAGAAAAGCGTGGTACGGTTAAATGTTATAACGAAATTCTAGAAAAATACTATATAAGTTTGAAAAATTGAAGTAGAGAAGTTCATTTGTTGGATTTTATGCATCGCTTTAAATAAAATTTCTCATCTTCAACTACACACCAATAAATCATGCTTTAAAACGACCACAACTCTATTTTTTCCTTCGGAACTATCAACGATTCGAAACCTTATTATATCACCCTACAGTATAGTGATAATTATTTCTAAACTCTTCAAAAACCTCAAAAAAAGCTTCGCACTTGCCATCCGCCTGTCTAATTACTAGGCACGTGTAAACAGACCCCCGCAGGCGCAGGCGTTACGTGCAACAGGTGCGAGATAGATAGAAACGATGGCTGGGCTTACCTTCGGCACTAGCGCAGCAAATGATATCTGCTTCGTCGACCTGGTCCTCTTTGATAGTCTTCGGGGACCTGCTGCATTCCCTGTGGAGATTATTTCATGGGTGTCAGTGTATAATGAAATGGTATATGGTTGCTTGACTTGATTTTTACATTAAATCACGCGAATAATTAATGACATAACGTACTGACATATGTAGATAATAACATTAACGCACTTATAATTTTACTATGTGTTATAGTATTTGTATTACAAAGTATATTGGTTTTAAGCTGTTTTTACACTCTCATGTATTATTCTAGGTGAAATATTTGAAAATTAGCAAGTAAAATAATTCTTTTTTTAACGAAGGATGATTTTTCGAACTATAAAGTGATTTAGTGATTTCTAAATATATAGTCTAATATGAAACCTATAGATCGAAATTTTTTGTTATATGTATTTTTCAATTCTGTATATTCCCAAAAACCCTGGTGACGCCTTTTCTTTAGCTGTTTATATAACCGGATTTAAATAACAAACCAGTATACAACAATTAGCCAGAAAATAAACATGTATGTGTTATCCATCCCGGTATATAGAGCTAACGATTTTTATCAAGTAAATTAAAGAATTTTAAATGTCATTGTACGCAGTAAGGAAGTCATTATAATACATCAACTCTCGTATTCTAGTCGAAAAGAAAAAAAAATATTATATTTCCGCAGGGTCCACTATACAATCGCGTGACTGATCTCAACGGATAAGAATTATTATGAGAGGAGGCATTTAAATATCGGCAAAGCCTTGCGTAATAGCCTCGTTGTCACAACCAACAATATGTGCGCGCGCGCGCGCGCGCTCGCGCCGCGAGGGAATATTGGCGGAATTCGAATAACGGCTTGACTCATAGGTGCAAATAAGAAAATGTTTTTGCGAGAGAGAGAGAGAGAAAGAGAGCAAAATGAGCATTGGCGTGTGTGTGTGTATGCAATGGAATTTTGAAGTTTCTCCATTCAGGAAAATCTTATACAGGGGAATTGATTTCGAGTGAAATTATTAGTGTAAAATTACAATGCGAACGTGCTAACGAGTGGTTCGTGAAAAAATAAAGAATTATCGAACGAACTCTTAGATATTGAACGCAGCTAATAAGATCTTGTAATTTCCGACATTTATGAAACGTTAATCATATAATGCGGTAATCGATGAGACACTACTTGTATTATAATGGTTTATGCAAAATACATTCGTTTTCTCCATTATGTAATCGAAACTCAATAAATATCGTAAAGGTTTTTCTCTTCTCATATTCTTACATGGGTATAATATTCTTGTAACATTTAATAACTATTAACGCTAACGTAGCTATTAGTTTGATAGACATCGCACCGAGCTTTGATCTGTTTGCTTTTTAAATGGGTCAGGAGAGTAAATAATAGGGTGAGAATATGCGTAGTCGAATCGATCCCGTGTTTTATTCCGTTAATTTTTAATAAACCCGATTCGATAAAATCTTCTGCTGTACTCACTTAATAAACAACGATTCAATGTTTTTTGGGTCGAAAAATAAACTTTTTTTTTCATAAACATCTTTATTTATAAGTTTTTTATAAACAATCGTGGTTATGATATAAATAGTTAATAAATTTAATACACGTGTTTGTAATGCGACTTGATATATCAGTGATTTTCTCGTATTTGAAAATGATAGTTTAAGAAAAGATGCTTTGTCAGAGACTCGGCAATCGTGTAAAGAATATCTTATTCAAATTTCAAGTGTTACTATCCATTAGACCTCTTCTTACACTTTTGCAATTAGTAATGAATGAGAGTTAATTTAGAAAATTTGAAAAGTTTTTCTGCGAAATATTCGATATTCAAGTATATATTGTCGGTTTGTTGTTGGTAAGGCATTTTTATTTTGAAATTCTGTATGATTACGAACAAAAATTTATATTTACTGGTAAGTTTCTTCGCATAATAGTTTCAGAACACCTTAAAAAGTTACATTTTCGATATGTAAGTCAGAAAAATAATGGAAAATTTTCAAGCATAAGTGTAATTACTCACATAACGATTTCATTAAGAGCATAGAACGGTTTGTGGTTATAGCACGCTGTATATATGTCCATTATGTGATGCAATATTAATATCAGAGTATGTATTATAAGGGTATACAACGGTAAGCAACCGCAACAGTTTTGCGACATATCGGGAAAAAAATTACGATACAGTTTTTTTCATTTTCTTCTTCTTTTCTCCGATAACGCGATAAAAAATTCAGAAGTCAATAATAATTCGCAACTCATCGATTTCGCTTTATATATTCTTGACCTTGCGACTAAACCTCAAATTCCGTAAAAACACTTTATTTTTTTTCTTACTCGCAGAAGGGAAACAAAAATTCGGTCGTCGAACCCCCTAAAGACACAGAATAAACGTTATCGATCGATTCTCACATCGCACAAACCTTTACATACGCACGTTATTTTGTTTTCTTTTACATATTCGCGCCTTCGCGCATCAGCTACATACTGTGCTGTTGAACTTGTTACCGTAATCGTTAAAAGGCGCGTCTATATTTATATACAAGCTGCTGCCATTACCATGATCAAAGTTTTATTACGCACCTACCATCATCGATGCATTTCGCTGGAATAAGTTATTGTGGCTTCTTCAACATACCACGCGGTATATATGATTTATCGGTGATCTATTCGAACTACCGCATCTGCGTCATCGGTGTTAATAAAATGATGCTATAGGAATATTGAATTTACCACCGGAAGATTTATTGTTTTGTCATGTGTGTTCGATTAAACTTATGTGTATGTATGCGTGTTTAATTTTTAATGTCAATGGTGAAAATTGATTTTCTAAAGTTTCGACGTACATATATAACCCCTGAGCAAACTTTAGGATTAATTCGATGCGCGTAACCACATCATATGTAAGTATATATAAGCGCCGTTGTGAAACACTTATGAACTTAATAAAGAATATATATACATAATTGATATTGTCAAATGGATTATATATATCGACGTAAAAACGATGGGTTCAATCGAATAAAAGTGATGTGTGTGTAACTTTATATACTTATATATGATAAACTACTTTTTGTAGTAAACACGATTATATCGTTTATATAAAAAAAATCAAAGAAAAACATTTGTATTATTGACCGTTGAGTTCGAGGACGCGGTTATTCACTGAATTTCCGCTAGTCATTATATTAGACATTGAATAAGTATCCGAGTTTTGAAAGTTTTTCACATACCATGAAATGACGAATAATATTCACTCATGATTATTTATTTATTATACGAGTACTTTTGCAAGCAAAAAAAAAGTCAACCCTATAATACTTAATAATCAACACACTTTTCGCCCGCAGTTATTCACTCGTGTAAAGACGCGATAAGAAAAGGAATTAAGAAAGCTTTGAAATTGAGCGTTAAAGTATTCTCTAGAGTCCATGAAATTTTAACGATTCAGTAACTACACGATTTCGCCTCCCTAATTATGAGTTTCTTAACCAGGTGTATATATACTTGCTCGATCTATGTAACCTCACGCCATAGGCACTGTTTTTTTTTGTCAACGCCGAGATCTCCTTACCTTGCAACTGATATACACCAGTGGCAAATTGAAAGCGGAGTATTTAATATCACGGTAAATGGATACGCAGTTTAAGGTACAGAACAAAGATTCAATAACGAATAGAATTTTCAAGAAAATATAACGTTAGATGAGAATTTAATTAACAAATTCAATTTGATTCTTGGCTAACTGTAATTAAAACTTGACGAATTCCATGAAACACTGTACTCTTTGGCTTCCATCGAAACTCGTATTCTACGGTTCTCCGAAACTTGATCGATTCTCGGTTCTTTCGCGTATAACAAAATAAATCAAAAGCTTTGAAACTGAGTACTATATGGCTTCACAGTTCTCGGAAATTCTGGCATTGAACACTTTTTACAAACTTCTTGCTACAGGTTTCTTCGAAATATTTAACACTGAAATCATTTACATTTAACTTTTAATTAAATATCTTTATAATTTTTAGTTAGTTATTTATTAGCCACTTTACTAAAATAGCTTATATATGTGCAAAAACCCTTTATTTCTAAATAAAAAAAAAACTCCAAAAAAAGAAAAGAAATTTTTCTCTACCCTTAACAACCATCACTTTCGACCACTCAATTCACGCACCTGATCCTCTCGAGTACTTCAACACCCGCATCTGCAATCCTCTTCTCTCCTCCACTTCCTTCCGCTTCCTCTTCATCCCTAGGACACCTACTCTCCGTCATCGTAAGTGTGAGCTCAGCCGCGAGTTGTTTTCTACTACTCCTGTGATGATAATGGTGGTGGTGTCGACGGCCGGCCGGCTCTGGCGCAACTGCGAACGGCAGCACGTGATTGTTGCGCCTACGGCAGCGACGCGCTTGCTGCCTGCTGCGCGTCACTAACCAGCTGGCTGAACGTGGTCTACGCCGTTGATTCAATGTGGCGCGCGCATCGCCGCTACTTTCGTTATATTCGTCGTTGTGACGGCGGCTACCGATAGCTGAGCGGTGGATTGGCGCTGGTGGTGCTGGGAAGCTCGGGATGTCCATTGTTAGGGGGCTGAGGGTCAAAGGGGTAGTACCATGCTGTGGTGGTCGTGGTGGACTGAAACAAATTTAGTGGATAGTAATATAGTGGAGAATGAGAGTAACTGAGAGAGTGAGTGGTTTTTTGGTGACATTTGGAGGGATGGGGGTGAGTAGGGGGTTAGGGGCGGAGTATGGGCGTAGGGGCAATTTAGTGTTACAATTATATTATATTGATGGGATGGATATTTTGAGGCAAACAGGGATGTTTTTAGTTGGATAAGAAAAAGCCTCGCTTCGCTCGCCGTGCCTCTCCTCCTACCCTCCCTGTCTATATAAAAAAAAAGTTTTAACTTAATAGACACGACCGCAATATTCAGGAAATCCTTATACTTTTACCATTAATATAAAAATCTACCTATTTAAGATATATTTAGGCATTAATCGTTTTTATATATCGGTCTAGCTTTTCAGGAATTGATTGTACATGAAAATATTAAATAGAAAATAATTTTGTTTTTATTATTATTTAAAACTTTTATATTTAATATACATATATAGTTGTGTCAAGTTTAATCCTGTCAAGTTATAGCCGAAAAACGTCCATTTTTTATATTTTTAGTCGTTTTGGCAGTTGTGTTCGAAAATATTGCTCGTAGCGAAAAATTCCTAATAAAAATTAGGTGTCTTGCAATTACATAGTTTTAGCAGATGCATGTTTTAAACTTTAATATAGAATTAATTTTCAAAGAGTTATATTTAAAAAACAAATTTTTTAAATGTTTGTCGTCGTCTTCCTATGTTTTCAATCGATTTTTGTCGAAATCGGACACCGGGTACTTATAATTAAAGAAATCATTGATCAAAGAGATTTTTCAAAACGATTTATCGAAAATTCATTAGATTAATCGGACAATTTGATTACATATAAATAAATACACATAAATATATTATGAAAATTCCCTAAAATCGATTGAGATTAGGGGAACATCATTATTTTAGACCTTAAATCTTAATAGTTATTACATACACGGTTAACAAAATTCGCTCTGGCGAAATTGTAAGACTCTCCCGAGTTGCGGTCGTGCTTAATAAAAAAAACTGTAGGTATGAAAACTGTAAAAATGATCGTATTTAAGATTAACATTGAAATTTAATTAATACTATTTAAAACTTATAATAATTTTACGTGCTTAAATAATTATTTTTCATCGACAATAGTAACCATAATCATGATGAGACGTATTTGATTAAAAAAATTAAGAAAAAGTTTTCCAACCGTTCGTTAACATTTCTATTAGGCTATACGCTGAATTTAATGAATTTATAACAAAAAATAAATTATGTGCTGGGGCATAAAATTCAAGGTATTTTTTTACCTTTTAATGCATCTACGTCAGTTTCCATGCAAGCGTATTAACTTTTTAAATTGTTATACACCTTAAATACATGTAACTTAAATTTCAGTAACGATAAAAAACTTTTTGCAAGATTTTTTCTTTTAGTACATTGCATTTAATTTGATGCAAACAATTTTTACGTTGAAGGGATACGCAAAAACAATGATATGGCAATTTCGAAAAATGAGTAGAAATATCCGGGTACGGTTAGACTTTCCTTCCTTCCTTGGCAATACTTTTTTATCTTTCCTTCCAATTAGATACGTCAAAGACATTTATTTTGTATGTATTTTTGCAAGAAGTATCTGCACATCAATAGCTGTAGCCATAATATAGCTAAATTATTACGACGTATAAAAATTATCTTGTATTTGACATTCAAGTTGAAAATATTGTTTTAAATAAAATTTAGTTTTTAGTGTAGAATTTCAATAAACAAAGACTGAAACGCATATTTTTTATTACGTAAAAAATCGTCTTCAACAATAACCAAGCTTTAACTTTTTAGTAGGCACTAAAAAGCTATTATATTTCTCCGTATTATGTGAACCACATTATTATATTACTACAAAAATAAAATGCTAACACGAAGAAAGATAAGACATGTGTAGAATATTGTGAAATTTTTAAAAATGAATCTCCAATAGGGAAAATGTAAGAAAATATTGAAAACCTTGTTACGACATAAAGTTTACGAAATAAACTGTATTTTTTTATATATTTTCTCGAAACAGCTTTTAGGAGTAAAGAAGTACTTTTATATTGGATTTAAAAAATCGCGTGGTTCATATTACATGGTTTTATATAGGGATTTTAGTAAGGTTTCACTTTGCAGAGCTTTTCAAAGCTTTTCAACCACTGCGTAAATATTTGCCGGCGCAGTTTTTCCAATTTTATAAAAAATGTAATTACAAAATCTATTTTTCTTTAGAAGTCTGTAAAAAATTGAGAAAATATGAAGCTAATGGCCATACTATCAATTTATACTCTTCGATGTTATTTATCTCTACTAAAATAAAGAAAAATTATTTTCTAAACTTATCATTTTTTCATTAAAACTCTTTTCTCGAATAAAGATTCTCCGAGAGCTGACGAAACATTTAAATTGTAATATATACATGCTCGGGACTGAGAATAGTAGAGATAAATAACATCTTAGAGTATAAATTGACAGTATGGTCATTAGCTTCACATTTTCTCAAATTAAACAAATCATCATTAGCATCTCTTAGAATCTGTAATAAATTATTGGTAATTCATAAAATACAGCACAATTGCAGCACCAACAGATGATAATCAGATACAGGTATTCATTCTTTCTTCATTAATTTATAAATTGATTTGGGAAACAAATTGAGTGATAAGACATAATAAACGATTCCAGCTAACCTTTTCCATCAATATTATAAGCTTTAAGTACCATTAACAGATTTCACGAAAATTATTCAACCCGAACTAAACAATTTGCTCATAGACACACAAGGAACAAGCCACTATATTAAACGTGCAACTTTTTATGACTGACATAAACTACTCTGTTTATTAACCATCACTCTAAATAAACTATTCACCACATCACCATCTACCTCTCAACCATACACCACTACTATTTCTCTCTGTTTTTTTTTAATTTCTTCGTCTATCCACACGGGCACCTGCGTCTATATAGCAGCAGCATATCTTGCCGTGACCCGCGCTAAAAAAAGGTAAAAACGTGTACACGCGCGCTCGGCACTAAGCCGCCAACCAGCGTGAAATATGAATACAGCGACCATACCTTTACATAATTTTTGCGTAGCCAAGGACTTGAACTTGCGTCTAGTCGCATGATGATCAATGAGTACCGACTTACTTGAGCTTGCCACCGTCCGTTCTATCGCGTTTTCTCATCGAATAATTAATTTTTCCAAGCCGGTTTGTGAATAATATATAGAACCTATATAAGTTCGTTGCAATCGATAGCAATATATAGACAGGAGACGAGCTTCACTGTGCGTATTATTATGCATGTATAGATATTTTCTCGGAATTTACGACGTCGCGTAGTTATGAAATATTTATTATAACAACAACCGTGTGTGCAAAATTACCAAGCATTTCGCAATAAAAGAAAACAGACATTATATTCACCATACCTACAACAATAACTCCTACGGTCCTCATCCACTAGCTCTGCTTAAATAACTTTTACATAAAATCCCGGAACTTCAGCTCAGGCGCGTTCGAATTTATATGCGAATAAGTCGCAGGTACGCGCGGCACTGACAGTGGCAATGACACCAGTAACAGCAGCACATCGCCGGTGCTATACACCCGCACCAACGACAACGACGTCGTCACGTGGTGGCTCGCGCTCGTGAGAATTGTCTTTACCGCTGTATGTATGTATGCATGCATGCGTGCAAAAGTTCGACCCCTCCTCGTATACGTCGTTCGATCGGGTGAACGTGAGGGGACGATGGAGGCGAATAATAATTGTGTGTGTGTGTGTTTTTATAGGGAGACGTTGTTTGTGTTGAAATTGTAAGACGCATTGGTTTAATGGAGTTGAATTTTTATTTTTAATGAGGAGTAGTGGGAGTGAGGATATGGTAAACGGAGGTTTATTAGTAAATGGGTTGATTTGGTTTTATTAGTTGATTTGTGGAAATGATAATGTATAGGAATTAATTGGGGTGGTTAGTGGAATGTCGAGTGCACAGTGTTTTTTTTTATTTTCGTCGATTTGTTTAGGTCACTTGTAATTCGTTTTTAATGGTATTGCTTCTATAGTAGGCATGTGTGTGTGTGTGTGTGTGTGTGTGTGTGTGTGTGTGTGTGTGTGTGTGTGTGTGTGTGTGTGTGTGTGTGTG
>JAYJLV010050929.1:0-19904 GCA_036873485.1 Torymus texanus
TTAAATTTTACCTTGAACATGATAAAAAAAAAAGAAACTTTTGCCTGAAACATTTTTTCCGAAAATGCATTGCCGACGAGTTATCGTGCCGTTCCGGGTCTTTTGACACTTTCTGTATAATTGGAAACATTGTTACTTTATTATTACATCGTTGCGATCCTTTTTCTGAGCGGAATCAATTTAAAAGAAACACTGCTGAAATTTATTTGATCAAAAAATAAATGTTTGTTATAAAATTAATAATAAAAAATAAATTTTGATATAAACTGTATAATGAAAAATGTTATTTCGACGTCTCTTTCAATTTTTCAGATATACATAATTCATTCACGATTTATTCCAGAGTAATATTACATAATTAAATAATTATACCAATTATTACATTAAATCGTAAGTCTGAAAAGGAAAATCATATTTCCTGCTCTCAGGTTTGGATATTGCGAAATGGGTGTCACTTCATGTAACACACATTCACATACACACTCTCACACACATTCCAAACTAAACAAACGCTTCTAATTTTTTGATTTGAACAAATGCAATATGTAATTTAGTACAGTATATAATAACCTTAAGTTAAGCGATTTAAATTTTGGTTTTACACTTATAGAATTTTTTTAAAAAAGAAAAGAAAAAGAAACTTCAAGACACAATAAACTTGAGATTTTATAACAAGATTAATATTCAAGTATGCAATATAAAATAAATACTAAATAAAATGAAAATGGAAAAATAAAATGTTAGAAATCGAAAAATGTTTTTGTTTTGAAAGACATAATCCATTCATTGAAAAAAACATGTTTTTAACAATAATTAAAATTTGTACATATAGCAATAGATACAATTTGTTCAAATTATAATCAATTTTATCCTTTTGTCTCCTCCTAGAGGAAGCTTTGTACTAGTAATGTTATGAGTTGTTGTAAAAAGATGTTATAATTGTTTTCCGAGATGTCAGGAATCAAAATACATGGTTTGTGAAAAATTTCTGTATGGATGCGTGTGTGTGTGTGTGTGTGTGTGTATACGCTTGGATCTCAGTTTCTACTCGGTCGATTTTAACCGAACAGGTCTCATTTTTTTGTGTCATTAAGGGTCAAAGATCCATTGTTTGATGGGGTCGATGCGTTTTTGTTTTATTTCGAATTTCGATTGTTTCAAAATTTATTTTTGCTTTTTTTGTAATGATAGGATTGAGATATTTTAATCGGATGGGTAAAAAAAAATTTCTAGATATCACGGTTCTTTTGTTATTAACGAAAACGTGTTTTTTTTTAAAAGATTATCTCAAAAGGTTCGTGGCACTTAAGTAATATACTCTCCTAGTACGTAATAGGACGTGTGGATATGAATAACTAATTATTCGTTTATAGTAATTTGTATTATTAAAAAATGACTGCAATTGTCAATTGACTTTTTCCGTCATTGCTACCTGTATAATCGTTTTTCCCACAATCTTACAGTGAGTTTTCAATCTCTATAATTAGTTAAAGGAATAAGCAAATTAAGTTTAAGGAAGCCACGGACCAATGAATTGGCAGCGGTTTTTTAAGAGTATTAATGCCTGTGTAATAAATACGCAATACTAACTTCAGAGTATGAAAAAGTGGTAAAATGAAATATCGCGAATTGAATCTTTGGCATGAAATAATTAAAAATTAAATTTACTAATAGAGAAATACTTTTTACCAATAGTGTGAGGAAAATTAAAAAGGAATAAGTTCTATTAGGTGAAATTGGTTTAGAAGATTATAATATTTACTTATTATATACCAATAGTTTTGCAAAGGCTTTTTATTTCAAATGTCTCAACGTTTCTATCATTATTAGTGAGATTTAGCAAGACTTCACTTATTGATATTTAGAGGATATACCCAATGTGGATCCGTTGACCATCCAGAGTACAACTATGATTACTAATGCAATATAAAATAAGCAATCAAAGACTCCTTATCAAAACTGCTCTGGAAACCAAAATGGCATAATGTTTTATTTTCACAAATCTGTGTGCACAGACAGCGCATTAGCTCGTTCGTAATTAAACACAAAATAGACTTGTTGAAAAGTCGCGCGTTCTCATTCTCTCGCTCGTCGATAATTTCTCTGACACTTTTTTCTCAGCCGCCCTCTTGACACACTCTGGTACAAGCGGCTGCGCCCCTCCGGCAGGTTACATACACACCCATCGGCAGCAGCCAACGCAAACGGAGAAAGAGGAGAGGTAATGGTAAGGGTAGCAAGCAAAGGCGTCTAGAAATAGCCATAAATTGTCTTTATCGCACCTTGGCCCTATATTTCACATTAATGCCGAACTGAAATAAAACGTCTCATGAAACGGGAGTTCAAAACAATCCCAGAATAGGCGCGCAGAGGTCGATTCAACTTTTCCGTATAACGGCGCGATCGACGCATACCACGAGGGAATTGCCTGTGATATTCGGCGCTCGCGATTCACTATGATAGAGATATAGCGAGTGAGCAAGCCGACAGATGCAGAGGCAAAGAGATAGCATACCTTCGGGTCAGTCAATTTTCCCGTTGATGTAATTTTTCCTTCTATTTCTTTTGGTACCATCACTTTTTTTAGTTACAAAAATACGGCTCTCGATCAGATGATTGCTGAAAAAAAAGAAATTATTGTACGATAGACTGGGATAAAATTTATTTCTTTTCGTACGAAAATGCAGAAATATATTAGAAAATCTTTAAGACAGCTAGTTAAAAGAGAATAAGCTTCAAATGAAAACGTTAGTTTATAATAAATAATAAAATATTTCTTTATTAAACAACGTTTTTCTTGATAAACTGGATACTTCGGTAAATTTTGAATAACATTTTTTACAAATATTTCTTTAGCCAACATATCATATTATCAGTATTTTACAATGTAAACTAAAACTAAAAACAATACCAGTATTAATATTATTATTATTAATATTTTTATTATTTTTTTTTCTTAAAATTATACAAGTATAAATTTTATGTAAAAAAATTCAAACATGATTATATAATATACTATTTTCTTTCATCAAACGTAAGAAAATGGAACAATTTCAAACATTACCTAGATTCGAAAGTGCTTTCAAAGAAACTGAATGCTTCAAATAAAATGTTTCACATATCCAGATTTATGAAGTATTAGATATGTCATGCTTTATATGTCAGTTTAGTAGACGTCTGAATGAGGCCGCCTTAAAATTGTGTAAGACGCTTCGAGCGGATGACAATAGAGTGAAAGAAGTTCCAGAAGTGCCCATTTAGATGGACATTTTGTCGGTTTCAGTATGTGCCTCTGTAACAAAAAATATTCATGTAGTTGTTAGTAGGACACTGAAATACTTTAAAATGAATATTGTCATGTTCTTAAGGTAGTTTCATATGTGAGATGTCGTGTATACGTTTACGATACTGAAGCAGTATACGTACGAAACAAAACTATGCTTTAAACTGTAAGAATGTAATATGTAACATTATTCATTTTATAGGCGTATAAAAGATATCACATTCAATTATTCAAATTTCCTTTTGACAAAATAATGAAGTATAATATATTGTGTGGAAATAATAATAATAAATATCTATATATATCTAATACTCAAAAGAATTTTTCACATCATTTTAACTTAAAACGAAAACTAAATGATAAAAGAAACCAAATCAAATTATTATTATTATTATTATAATCTGTATGAAAACAACCAAAAACAAAATTTTCCAGTACGTATATTGATTAAAAAAATAAAAATTACATTTCATTTTAAAATACATTCTATTCATCTGTTTATATCTCGTCTGATATCTATAAAAGGTTCACGCACATAGCTATACCTATTTATATACCGACTTTCTAAGCCAATTTCCAGTCTAAAACAGCGTTAAGTCCGTAACAGGATCGAAGGAAGGTGTGCTTTCTACGCTCGTCCAATAACATTGAATGGCCAATGACGTGGCATCACGCTAAGGTATTGATAAATTTATCCCTGAGACCGAAGATAATAGCCTTAGTTTTATTAGCCACCGGCCTATGCGAATACTCGCGAGGTCGGAGGGAAGATTCCTTTGGATAACTTTGAATGGATATACGAAGCGGGCGAAGGGTTCAAAGGAGAACGTCTGCGGTGGTGGGTATCTATCTACAAGGGGAAGACAAGGCAGGGGGGCAACGCATCCATCAGGGTCCATCAGATACGATGAAATATGTATATTTTTACTGACCGAAGGGGTAGGAGAGAGATAAGATGAACTAGTCTATGCGGGTAACGCGAACATATAGTTGTATGTTAATGGATTAGATAGGTAGGGAGGTACAAATTGCGCTGATGTCGACAAAGATGGGTATATGGTTCTGATGGATTATATATGATAGCTTGAACACCTTTTGGAAGAATACTTCTTTGCGGATTCATTTCTAGCTTGTCTATAGGAATATTTCTAACTGATCCTGTATCTAAATCAATTAATGATTATACGTTTTCTGTATTATGATTTATTTTTTACATTACCTTTTTTTTCAATATATTGCAAAACTCATCAACGGTGAAAATTCTTTATCATTTTCTAACATTTCTTATTCCTATTGATCAAAATTACTATAATAAATAGTTTAATCATCAAACGTTTTGCAATCCTTCCAATTCTTTTAAAATAAAAATCAATGCTCATCAATAACAAGCATCGATTTATTCGATTTATCATGAAACGATTTGATCAGGCCAAATCAATCAGCTATTATTTTATGCATTACAAACGCGTGCTACGTACCGAGTGACAATCAACTTTTAACTACAGCTCCCCCGGGAACCACGCGTTTGCTCCAGCATCCGCCAACTCAGCTCGCGACGGCCAAATTAGCGTATCGAACAACATCTATCAGTCGCTTGCGAGCGAAAACGATAACGGCAAAAAATTTTTCAAAGGGAAAAAAGCAGAGCGTGCACGATATATATATATATATATACACACACACACACACACACACACACACACACACACACACATACATATACATACACATACCCGAGAGCACGCACGCTATGCACCGGGAGAATGCGCATATAACGAGCCAGTGCGGAAATCCCAGAGGATATATATCAAAGCGCCAACCGGCAACGTTAGCCAGTCTCGCAAACATTCGGATACCGTGAGAGTGAGAGAAGTAGGTATAGGTACTGGTATACTGCTATATACTTACTCTTCCTCTATCTCTCTCTCTCACTCGCGTGTGCGAGCGTTCGCTACTCAAGCCAAATATGAAGACCAAAGAGCTATAGGAATATATAGAGACACAGATGAGAGAGAGAGAGAGAGAGAGAGAGAGAGAAAGGGATAGGAGAGAGAGAGAGAAAGAGAAAGAGCGAGAGGGGGGAAAAGCTCCCGATAAGCCGGACGCAGTGGAAATCAACGTACGTACGTACGTATACGTATATATAGCGGCAGGCCCGGACGTTATGCACGGTCATACACATACAGAGCGCGCGCGCGCGCGTACTCGCGCGTGTTTGCTAATATCGCGGACATGTCATATCCGAAAGCCAAACACTCGGCGATAGCGCGGTTCGCGCGCGCGCGCAGCCCGCAACCGATGGTACGTGCGATAGTTGCCCGTCCATTAATTAGAATCCTATACTCTTCCCTCTCTCCCACACAACGTGGCATCAGCCGTTATATGTGACTATATGTAGATGTACGGTAAAAGGGAAATGAGAGGGGGGGGGGCGAGGCCTGTGTAGTATAGTGTGTCGAGGTGAACGTTTTCCGATCGAAAATTTCTTAGTGCTCGCAGGTTCACACGGCTGCTTTAATAATGCGCGTAACGATCGAGGTCGTTATATACGTGGACGGGATGTATACACACAGAGAGAGAGAGAGAGAGAGAGGATAAAGTGGATATGGGGTAGTATGTATAATGTATACATACATACATATACGGTGTAGTGTGTATACGGTACTGAAGATGCAGGAATTCGGATCTGTCTGCAGTATGGAGGATTGTTACACGCGGAGTTCTGATTGATACTTGGGAGTAGGTGTGTAGAACGAGTTATGGGGGGGGGGGGGTGAGTTTGCGGCGATGGCTTTGTGGCCCGCAGGAAGGTAAATTGCACGCAGTATTGTTGGTATAAATGTTTCGAATTGACTTAGTTGATGTTTAGAGAACATTCGAAGGGCGATCGTCGTGAAAGGATTTATATACAGTTCTATATATATGTATAACTCCGCGGTGATGAGAAAACAATAATGGTAAATACAAAATTTGTAAACAACGTGGGTGGTTTGAGCTGTTGATTTTGAATAAAAGCTGAAAGTTAGATTTGGTTGGTTTCGTCGGCTTCTCTAAGCTTGGTCTAAATTTTCAAAAATTTTAAGTGCGAATGGCAGCCGGAGATTAATGTATCGTTATAAACTCAACTCCATTTGTAAGGTAATTGCAAAAGCTTTAAAATGGGACCCGGAGCGTTATTTTAAACTAATTTTTTACAAAGTGATAGCTATGTTTTGTGAAAAATCACAATTTTTAAAAAATCTGCTCTATTTAAAAATTTATGCACTCTACAAAAAAATGATAGATGAAAAAAAATGCCCTTTTAGATAGAGAATCAAGTTATACTATTTTTAACAAATAAAAATTTTTTTCAATTTGTGATGGTTTTTTTTAATCAATTGTGTATATAATATGTAATGAATCGTCGAAAAACGATAATTTTAATCTTGACAGTAGTCGTTAATTTAAAAATAAAAAGTTTTAAATATAGTAAAAATTACTTTAAATTTAATTTCAAAGAGAATTACTTTAATTGTTATAAAAATGTAAAAAAGGCTACTTTAATTTTTATTAAAGGATTACAAAATTTAATATGATGTGATTTATTGTGGTGCAACAAGACAATGACCCAAAACATAGTCTAAATATTGCACTTGTTTAAAAAAAAAATGAGCTTCTTTTTCGAATACTGGTATTAGTTTTTAGCTATAATCCCTCCTACGGGGTGAAAATGGAGTGTGAATTGAAGAAAAACTTTAAAAAAACGTTGTGGGACAAAGGATAGAAAAAATCTATTCCATTGCAAAAAACAACTCCTTTATGGGGGTGGAAAAAAATTTCTTCTCAGTTGCAAAGGACTTTTTAGTCAGAAATTTTATTTTCAAATGAAGTTACATAATAAAGTAATGGCAACCCTTTTTCCGCCCTTACATAAGGGGTGATATTAGGCAAGGGTGGTTTTTCGGAAAAATTTCAATTTCTATTCTTTGTCCCACAACTTTTTTTTTTAATTTTTCTTCAATTCACACCCCATTGTCACCCCTCAGCAGGGGTGATAGCTAAAAACTAATACCAGGATTCGAAAAAACAGCTCATTTTATCTATAGGCTATCGCTTTCATCGCTTTATGTAGCCGAGAATATGTTTTTTCTTCGAGTGTCCCAAAATCGTCGCTCCGGTGTCAATGGGTTAACATATCTTTGATAAAAAGTCACGAGAAGAAGCGTATAAATAAGCGTTGAATACCAAAGTCAAAATCAGCAATATACATCAATTCAGTACAGTCGCCACTGTATAATATGTAACATAGAAATTAAAACTTGGAAATCAACTACACCATTCTCTATGTAACAACAATTACCGAGTTTCGATTCACCGAATCGAATTCCGTATATAATACGAACTTCCGAACACTACGCAAACCCATACACTTATCAAAGCCATTCTGACATATACTACATACACCAGCAATCCGAGTTTTTATTCTCGCGCTCGTCAACTCGAGCCATGTGCGCCCAGTCTCACCGATGCATAACCCGCGCACAGCACTAATATGCGGCCTCCAGTCTAAGCCCGCACTCACCCATTACAGGGCTATATAGCATGTACACGCGGCGTAGCTAAACCGTTCAGGTTTGTATACCTCGGAGCTATATACGTACAGGCAGTTGTATAAACTACGTGCGGCGCGCGCCGTATACTGCGTTGAACATATAACTGTACAGTTAGCGTACGCGCGCTCGCTCGCAAGCCGTTCATCGACTTATTTCCCGCGCGTTTGAATGCCGAACGCGCGCGGGTTTCTCCGATCGTGCGGTCGCGGAATAATAGAGTGTGTGGAGGATAACTCGCGCGGTATGGATATATGTGTAGATAAGGAATTTTTGCAGTTATAGAGAGTTCAAAAAATACCAAAAAAAACAACCATTTGTGGAATATATCAGTAATAATTTTATTGTCGTTCTACAGGTCATATAATAGACAGGTGACATTCTCAACACTCGAAAACGATCTTTCAAACAAATAGTATGCGAAATTTTGTCATCTGCGCAGTGGTTGTTAAATAAGGAGAACAAAATAATAATAATATTATATAACCTGCTAATTGCTACTTTTCTTTCCACGCATATGAATAGTCGCCTTTTTCTTCTTAGTCGACCGTATGGGGTTAGATGATTTTGAGTGTGACTATAAGTGTAACTGGAGTTGACGAATTCGGGCTGCGCGACTTTCTAAAATGATTCTAGTTCTAAAATGAAACTGGAGAGAGAAAGGAGGAACAAATAATTTGGTAGTCGCAGAGAGGATGCGAATGTTATTATTGAAAATCGATGGAAGAATGCGTACGCATGCAACCGGAAATTCAGTAAAGAATTTCGAAAGCAATTGTTGCGTGGAAAGTACGCAAAGCTCACGATAACGACATTTGCTGGTATTTAGCCACGACGGTTTTATTCAAAATGTTATTTAGTTACAGTTTTAGCATACGTCAGCGCTTTTTATTGTTTTAAAAAATCTTTAACACGAGAAAACATATGTATAAAGTGCGATCGAATCTCTTAATTAAAGGTTCTCTAATTCATTTAACATAAACAAATTTTATTAATAAATAGTATTATTATATAATTGCATGAGTATAATATTCATTTATTTATTTGGAGTTTGACTCTATTTCAGAGCTTGCCTATTGTTAAAATTCTGCACGTAGCCATTACAAAAAGCCGATTACAACTTTATTTTTCATCCAAATCCGTTATCCAGACAACGACATTTGACAAAAATACGTTTTATAATCATTCCCGGTTAATGAAAAGAAAGTACACGGAAAACGAGCCAGAACAAATTACAATCGTGTAATCCTCTTTTCAACTGCTCTGGCATTCGAATTCTCTTTTTTTATAATGATAATGCGTCCTCGAAAGCTTCAAATAGCGCAGTTTTCCGAAAATCGAAAATTCGAAAAACATGCCGACCACCACCCACGCGTCCAGCTGCTACATATAAAAAACTTTTTTGCGCTCTATACATCAATGCATTTCTGCCACGCTTGTACAGAGAGTGTGAGACCCACTCGAAAGCGAAAAATCGAAATTCCCTGCGCGCGTGTCAATGCAGTCAATCAAGAGCATGCACGATTATTCAGCGATCTCTGCATATAGATATATACAGATACATAAATAGTGCAATGGCAATGGGCGAGAGCGTTAAATCAGCCGTTCTTCTTCATACCCTCAGGGCTCTGCGATATTCCGCGTCTGTCCCTGCGGGAATACCGCCAAAAACGCAGCGGTAAACAAGTGACATAATTTCGTCCCTGTGCGGTGCTGCCGCGTGCTCGTTATTGACAAATCATGGTATACATGCAGTATATAAATGTCGGAATTCGAGGATAAAAATCTGGCATTCTAGTGATTTTAAAACTCGGTTGAAAAAATTTTTTCACCGTGTTTTATATGCTTTTGAATGTTACGATTTTCATTTTTTATTATACTACGTATCGTACCAGAAATATGTCGAACGATTGAAAACGTTTTTGCGATCATAAGTAAGCGGCACACAGTGACGTGAAAAAAATGTTGAAAACTCTTTATTCACGCGAAAGGTGAGCATTTTTCGAATAAACAAAAATAGTTTATGTACTAGTTGGGATTCTGTGTTGTGTAAACAGTTAGTGTTTCGAAGAAACTTACTTTCCTAGTGAATAAAAGCTTAAAAATATATTTATTTAAATGAACTTTTACATGTGTTTTAAGCGGATTTTAAGATTATCAAATTCAAATATGAGATTATAGATGTGCTACTTTTTATCCTAAATCTTTTTCTGCGTAAATATTTAAAAACTATACTTTATTAGAAAATTATTTTACATGAAATTGTATGGTGAATCATTCATGCGTTCGCGAAACAAATCTCACTGTTGAAGTGCTTTATTACGAATTCTTATAAATATTTACCCTCAAATTTTTCAATAGAACCGCTATTTATTTTATTTACTCTTGTCAATTATTTATACGGAATAGAAAAGTTCTGTAGAAGTTGTATGAAGAGAATTACGAAATACATTTGGTAACAGTGTAGTTTTTAGATACGTACAGTGTAGTTTTTAGATATTTACACAAAAATGATATTGGGATAAAAAAATGATGCATGTATATAATCTTACAGCTGAATTTGGTGGTATTATTCAATTAAAATCTACTCCAAAGTATATTTTTAATTATATCGTTGACTTGCGGTCAAAACAGCAACGTATAATACAATACGCAAAAAAATTAGTTCTGTCTATTTGAAAAATTTTCGCTTCAACTTGTCTTCAATCGAGAATTTTGAACCTTTTGTTAACGTTTGGCCCCATTGTGTGCAACTTCGGTTTTGATTTTCCATATAGAAAAACTTTTTAGATATATGATACTCTATTGATGTCAAGTTCTCTAAAAGGCTTGTTAAAAATGTTTGTTACATCGTAAAATGATTGTTTTCCGCGGAAAATGAATTCAGTCGATTATACAGATATGCTGCAAGTCAGTGTTTTAGGATATTGCACGAGGAATACCTTTAATCTGTAAAATCATCATCTTAAAAGCTACGAAGCTCTACGTGTTTAATCGACCCCCACTTAAGACCAATTAGGAAAGCGGTGAACATTAAGAAAAAACGCAGAAGCTATAATATAGAGCCGAAGAGACACGGAAGATTCCAGAATTTCCAATCAGCCAGTTGCCACTCGTACGACAACCACATCGATGCGACATTTAATACATATTTGTAAAATGGTCCCTCTCTCCTCTCGCTTCTGTGCATAAATATTTAAGTTATCGTAATAATTAATGTATATTAATTATATACTGTTAATCTTCCTCTCTGGATGCATAAACTAGTGAGATCAAGTACCGCAATTACACCATTGATGGTTAACAACCATGATACTAGTGATATTGTGAGTCTTCCTTACATTTTTACAGAATTTGTGTGAGGTTTTCAAGTCCGTCACCCCTAAATGCGTGAAATTCATAACTCATACAAAATATGCTTGTTTTTTTCTCAAGTAAAATTTTTGTCCATAGAAAAGTATTCTGATGGTAGGAGTATATACTGTGAGTTAAGATTTCTTACTTAACTAAAGGATTTCCTCGTGCAATATTTGTAGCTTTCCTCCCACATAAATTATATACCGTAAAAATATAATTTTTTATGTATTTTTTAGCCCAAAATAGGGCACTTTTAACGTTTTTAGCTGTTTGTAACAGATTTTTTAGGCTTAGTTCATCAAGAATTGATTGTACAAGAAAATTTTCAATAGAGAGAATTGTTTTGTATTATCCTTATCAATAACTTTTGTGTTTAATGTTTCTGTCTAAAGTCAAATCGTGTGGAGTTATAGCCAAAAATGATCCATTTTTCACGTTTTTAGCGAAAATTTATTTACATATAAACGCTTTGTTTTCATTTATTTTAGCAAATTCATGTATTATTTGTTCTCGCATTTCTATGTTTTTCAATGGATTTTTCTGAAATTGAAACTGGGCCCTCCCTATAATTAGACGAGTATTTGGTCAAAATTTCGATGTTATCCGTGAAAAATTCTTTGAGATAATCCATAAACTTAATTACATACGTACAAATGAACGGAAAATCATTATTATTATAATTATTGGCGGAAAATATTTTCCATTCATTAAATGTTTATATTATGGTATGTTACAATTTTCAATCTGGTGTATTCTCCTGCGATTCTATTGCCGCCGTTACACAACTGTTGCATGAAGCACAATTAACGTGTATATTTTACTTTCAAAAGATTCGCGTTCCTTTTTCTTCAAACTATGTTCTTTGGGTTATTTTCTTAGGTTTATAAGATGAAGACTGTAAAACGATACCTATAAAGCGTTGTGGTGAATATCAAAGCAAATTGATAAAAATGTAAAGATTTTTGCTCTCTCTCTCATTCAAAACAAGCTTCACTGTAATTTTAGCAGCAAAGATTTCTGAAAAAACATTGTATTTGTACTCCCAATATCTATACAAATCCGATCACATTTTGCCAAAAGCAAATGCCACTACCAGGAAAATGAAACGTACTATCTCCGTTAAAACAAAATTCTCGCAACTACCAAGTGACGAGTCAGCGTCGAAAAGATTTTTAATAAAAGCCTAAGTGACTTCCCTCGTACTCCCCCGTCTCCTCCTACCCTCTCCTCGTTCTCTCTCTCTCTCTCTCACTCCAAAAAGTGCACTCGCTAATAATTCTTTGCTCGCCTGCACGGCTGGCGGCTATAATACCAGCCTCGCTGCTCGGAGCGCGCGCACATGCAACGGCACTCTCGCGAGTGTGCGCTCGGGGGCGCGAAAGGGAAAAAAGACTTATCTCTCTCTCTCTCTCTCTCTCTACTGGCTTCGCTGGCGCCGTAGAAACTGCGCGACGAGGGATTTTTCGGAGCGCGGTGCTATAGAATGACAAATAAATGATTTGTTTGCCGTATAACGTTGGTATGGGGTTCTTAACGTTTTTCTTCTTTGCACGAATGGAGTGTTTAGGTTTATTGCCTGTGGTAATGGAAAAACAGAGATTTCAAGATGAGAATGTTACTTGGAATTTAAACAAAAAATGAATGAAAAGGTACGATGAGAATGCCGTAACTAATTAAATTTTTTCCTCGATTAACTAACGGTGGATGACAAAGATAATAATAAGTGAAAATTGAATAAAAATAACGATATTGTTTAACTCCATGTAAGTAACTCAATTATAAAAGAAGTGAAGATGATTAGCAATATGTCGGTATTTTTTAAAGATATAATAAAGTAAAGTGATAAGGTAGCCAAATCTGTAGACAAAGCTACCACTTCTTTTTTATAAAATTTTTAAAACCATTAAATTATCTATTATTCTAAATGAACATTTCACTAACATTCTTTACCAAACCTTTTTCCGAGCCCATTAAAAAGTCATTTCTTTTTATAAAAGAATTGTAGCCTCTTTTGTTCCGTGAATGGCATGTTCATTTATTTCTTACCTATGCACGCATTCAATATTATTTATGAATTTTCATTCATACGTACAAATATGTACTGCATACCTCCACTGTGAAATATTTTATTTTACATTTGAAATACAAGAAAAGGCTACATCCCCAGAAGATTATTTCGAATTCTTACTTAAGACATGATGACTCTTAAAACGTCGAGCTGTCTATAAGAATTGAAGGGAGAGAAAATTGAGGCGAGCCTTTCGCTCAGCTCGCGTCCTTCCTTTCTCTCTGTCCCTCTTTTTCACACACCACCGTCGATTTTTCTCTCTCTGCGCTGCGGTTTGTGCAGCTTTGTCGCTGGGAATCCAGAAAATCTCGGAAAAATTCCGGCTTCCCTAACCAGGGCACGTCGGTGAGAAACTTCCGGAGCATCAGCCGACCTTCCCTTTCTTTCCTCTCTCTCTCTCTCTCTCTCTCTCGCTCTCTCTCTCTCTCTCTCTCGCTCTCTCTCTCTCACTCTCTTTCTCCCTTGCCTCGTCGTAACTATAGCACCGTGCTCACGGCGCTCCGGTTTCGACTGATTCGCCACAGCGACTCCATAACTCTCGGCTCTATAGCGCCGAGCGCTTTCTTCAAGCTCTGAGCTTGTATGCGACGTAGTATGTGTGTGTGTATATATGCGTGTGCAAACGTCTGCGCGAAACCGCAAACGTACACGATTTTACGGGATGCGATGCGCGTCAAGTTTGCAAAAGTAGGTGAGCATCGCCGCCGACTTTTGAAAAACTTTCTAACCTCGTTATTATGCTTCCGATATTACACGTGATTGAGTAATTTCGTTAAAAGTCGAAGTGTTGAATAGTTCGTGACACATATATATTATCGGTAATCTCGAAGCACGCGTAGAATTAATTGAGCTAATCTGTAAAATCAATTTTTTTGTTCTTCACCAGTACTTGAAGTTGATTTATGTCATATAAAGTGATGACGCCCTCGTTTCCACTGACTACATTTGTCAAACTCTCGTGAGGTCGTCGTCCTTGCTCATCATCGTTCTTCCTGCGCGAGTATTTTTTCTCTCCCACTCTTCACCCCCATACTTTGTCCCTTCACATTCGCACGCTTCGTCATCATCATGGAGCTGGAGTTCTTGCCTTCTTATAAGGCGGAAGTAAGGAGTAGGGGTTGTAAAACTTTTATTTTTTTCTTTTTCTTTTTTTCCGCAAGTATGTATAATATCTTGCCATAATTCGGAATAAAATTAATCGAATTAAATAGAGGTAGCTGTTGAACAAATTATTGTATAATAGGGTTGTTGTCTAACAATATAGAATATAAATGACAATTTTTTTCAAATCCGAATCAGTCGTTTCAATTCAAGTTGTATTTTATTTTGTTGGAAAAATTATGTATATAAGATAAGAATAATAAACGACTAAAATTTATTGATGAAAATTAATGTTTTCCAAAATGGAAAGAACAGCTATTAAAATACCGGTAAATACTTTAAGAATTATATTATTGTTTGTCATACCCTAAATTTATTTAAATTCATGTTGGTTACAGAAGGATGTGAATATCATTACCAAAATTCTAAAACAAACAACCCATTATGATGTCAGCAAGTTCTTAATTTTGAATGGAAGTATGCGTTAAATAATTTTAAAATATAAATTATATATTATTTGATGATGAAATCTATAATCCTCGATATCATCAGAAAAAATAGAAAATTTTCACTGTAAAAAATGTCAAAGTGATTTAGTGACAAATAACCCAAAAATCAAAATCTCGGAAATGTGCCTCAGAAGGATGTTGGTTAAAATTATTGTTTTTTGTTGCAACATCAATATTTAAAATTTCCGAACAAGCTCAATTTGATCGAAGAAACGTTACAGGAACAGAATTTGTATTCTGTCTTTTTGAATTGACAAGTTAACAAAACATTATAAACTGGTAGCAAAAGAGTATTCTTACCGATCGTCAAAGGCTTTCAGTGCGAGCATCGACTATTAGAATCGAATATAATGAACTTTTCTATATATAATTTAAAAAAACCTTCTTAAGCAAGAAATCCGTAACTATTATACTATATTTAAAGAAGTTTTCAGTAAAAACAAAGCTACGATATTAAAATAGTTTAAGAAAACCCTCCTGTAACACATAACAGAAGTTCGTGCCTATTCGATTGCTCTCAATAATTTGGAATAGTTTCTTTGAATAATTAAATAAAAAACTTCTTTTTTTCTATATAATTCAGCAACCACATGTTCGACCGTATTCTCAATATACCGCATATATTTTCAAATTACTTATCCAATAATAAATACAAACAAAGTTCAAGATCTTTTGTCAACTTTCTCCTACATCCTTACCGTTTTTAGATGAATTTCAAGACGTCAAAGCTTTACTATTAGCTCGAACATGCTCAGCTGACAACTCTACCCCTTCAAATAATATCCCGCAGGCATAAAAGTCTAACAGACCCATTCCACCGATCGCTTCGTTCAATACCAGCAACCTAAACCCACGCGTTCCCGCAATCTGCAAGCTCTCAACTCCCGCCGCACGACGATCCGTCTCTCCTCTTCGTCGACGACGTTGATCGCACGATCCCCCGAGACGCAGACGCACCCTAGACCGTTTTAAACAACGAAAAGTCGTCCCCTTCGGTCGGCAGTAAAATTTCTTTCTTTGCGCTACGACCCTTTACCATGACGCACTCCATGAATACAAGATACATATACACACAAGAGGCGCAGTAGTCGTCACGCCTCTCGAACTTCATCATCGGGAGACACAAAAATCCCGGCTTTCGCGAAACCGATTGCTACCAGGAGGTCGTCTATACATACGCGAATCCTCACTCGAGACGTCGCGAGAGAAGGACGATTTTCACGCGCATGAGCGCCGGCCATCAACGCGCGGATTATTATGAGCCTTGGCACTCGGCACTTTTCACGCCCATTATGCTACTGCCGCTCTCCTCGTCGAGCCGATTTCTGCCTTTCTATCTTTCTTTAAGTTCCTCTTCTTTTATTTCATCGCGATCGAAACGCGCCAATCCCCAAGCGATTTGTGGTACAAACACGAGGAGATAGTCGAAGGCACGAGCGACACACATATATACACACACACATATAGAGAGAGAGAGAGAAGAGCCTTTATTTCTTCTCATCTTCTTCTTTTTGCGAGACAGAGATCGGTCCCCACCTCTCTCCTTTTCTCTGCCGCCCGGCGTTTTTCGATCTTTCTTCATTTCGCGACGAGCGGAAGTTTTCCGCGCCGTGGCGTACCTTTGTTCGCGACCGCCTCTCTCACTCTCTCTCTTTCTCTCTCTTACTCTCGCTCCACTCGTCTTTTTGTGCGCGCGCGGTACTCGCGGGATGGCGACGAGTCCGTTCTTCTCTCTTCTTACGAGGACGGATCGTCGCGCCTGGTCGGAGGAGTTTTCTTCTCCCCTTTCTCTCTCTCTCTCTCTCTCTCTCTCTCTCTCTCTCTCTTGTGCCGTCTCGGCTAATCGTGGATTTTCGCGAATTTCTCTCCGGTTCGACGCTTCGCGACATTTGTCGCGCAGGACGCTTTACTCCTTTTTCTACCAGAGTGGACTTTTCTAGCGGAGCTGGACAATCTGAGGTTTGATGCTTTGGTAGCATTCAGCGTTCACACTACTACTTTGACTTATGGTATCAATGTTTCTTCGTAGATCCTATACTAAAAATTGTCGGCGATTTCGTAGTATTGTTATCGTGTTGTTGTAATGAAAAATGAAGAAATCGCTTGCATAATATTGTTGAATTCACAGGTAGAGTAAAAATTGGACTATTAATTATTCAAAATAATTTTTTAAATGGGTATAAAAAATAGTTAATAATAATAATTCTTTTGATTTATGTGTTTCTCGTTTTTATATGTAAGAATGTCAATCATAAATTATCTATTTTTTAACTGACTTTATGGTTAAGAATAATATTCTTTATGGTGTACTGCATTATATATTATATATTTTATTTATAAAATTAAATTGAAGAAATTACCAATTTATCACATCATTTTATTGTATCGCACGAAATTCATTCGTAAATTAACTTTCTATAATCTTGTTTTTAAAAATAATGAGAAAAGATATAATAGTTGTTATTTTTAGGATATAAATAAGGAAAAAATATTACTGCTATGTTTTAAACATTTTAGCAATAGGTATACGAGTGGAATAGTTGTAAATAAATCTTGAAATGTTAGGGACTTTCTAGTTTTATTTTTTGTGTAACTATAGCATAATATTTTATATGTATATTTTCCCATAATTTAATAGTTGTTAAATAAAATTTAATTATTTTTTAAATAACTTTCCAACTTTTCGAATTTTATAGATGGGTCTTGGATAGTAATTCTATCGTTGTATAACCAAAATGGATGGAAGAATTTAAAAATTATCATTTGATTTTATAACTTGACAATAAAATTGAAAAAGAAAAGCTATATTGTTTAACAAAAATAATTTGGTTTTTTACAACGTAAAAGTGGTAAAAATTTGTCGAAATAATATAACCTTTAATATATGGTATCATGACAGGTTTCATAATCGAAACAATGAACTCACCCGAGGTATGCGAAAAATTTACCTTTTCTTGTAATATGAAAAGCATTTTACTCGAGCTATGCATACACACATATCCATATAAAAATATGTTTTCAAGTACTTGAAAATACTTTTCAAATATGTTATTTACAATATTAAATTTTTATGATCAGAAAGATCCATCCAGAAAAAAACCATATAAAATCTTGTTAAATAATTATTCATTTATTTAAAAATATTTACTAATCAATATTTTTAAAATATTAGAATTAAAAGGGAATGTAGACTGTTACGAGTGAGCTATCGCAAGTTTTAATAATAAAAAGTGAGGGCACCGGGGCTTGGACTAGGACCACCGACTCGAGTTAGAAACTAGAAACACTACTAACTAGTCACAGCCTCCGCCGAGCGGCTTTCTTCTAATCGCCGTCGTATTGTAATTGCAATTGTTGTCTCTTTTTATTCTGCTACATCCGTAAAAAGACAATCAAAATATTGGTTATTAAAATTTAACAAGATTGGTTAAAAGCTTTATTAAAGAACTATAAAACTTTCGCGCACAACATAAATATTAAAAAAGCTTAATGGATTTAAAATTTTTATATATGAACATTATCAAGCGTATACTTTTTAATTGAAAAGAAATTTTCGATTATTGAAAACTTTTACGGCGTATCAATTATCATGCATTGCTCTATTCGACTGTATATCCGAGCCACGACGAGTCAGCATAGCGATAAGAAAAAAAGTGCACGCGATGCACTGGAGCAAGTATCATGGTGGCAGCTCAGTGATCAGAGCACCGGACTAGAAACTTCGGATCCGTCGGTTCAAATCTGGTCGTCACATATTTTTCACGTAACTTATTCATTTTATTCGCTCCATCATATTCTCATACGTAATATAATGATTGATAAAAAGTAATACATATATATCAGTAAGTATATTAGCAAGATTGTTTCCTCAAAAGGATAGTGAATTTAAGGTTTATAAAACCGATGTTTTTTTGTTTTTCCATCATTGCTTTACAATAGCCATCAAGCAAACAAGTACGTTGTAATGTACATCAAATTTCAGAATAAACCCAAATTTATTATCGTATTCTAATACAAAAAAAATCAACAAAATTTTATTAGATTTTGAAATTTATTTTAATTAAGATAGTTATGGAAAAATCCGCCTTCCTGCAATCTTAACGCAAATTGAAATACCTTTTTATTATAATAAACGACATAACTGTATGAAATTTCTGATAATTCTGACAATATAAAAGAGATATATTAAGCTTTAAAGTTATAAATTTCAACAAGCAATTTCCATCCTGAACTTGTAATAAAAGAAGTTTCAATAAATAACGAAGAAATGGTTCTTGCAATAGGAAACGAATGCATAATAAATGATATTTAAGACGCATAGAGAAAAATGTTGGATACTTTTTTACGATTTATTCTTCAATTATTTGAATACAAAAGGTGAAAATCTATATATATTTATTTCTATAGATCTTCTTTATCAAAGAATATTTCTATGATTATATGAAATTTGATGTATGTATGAGGACCTTTGCCATCTGATGTGATATTTATATATGTAAATGAGTCACTATACTGATTATTACTTTCGATTTTTGAAAATTTCCATTATACATTGTCGAAAAAATTGGTTGGGAACTACGGAGAATCAGGAGCTATCTTATTGAACCGTTTTTCTTTCATATTTGTTTAGCATAGTCAGAACAGTTATATTCTCAATCATCGACATTGATTTTTTTGCAATTCATTTTTCTCTGTATTTGCTTAGGATAACAATCTACATGACCAGATAAAACACGAGGTATACTGGGGAAAACACTGCCATTTTTATTTCTCTTGTACATTTTTCACATGTTAATTTTAAAAATAAATACCGCGAATACTAAAAATATGTTTTCAATATGTTCTTTTCACATATGTTCTTGGAATGCTGTTTTATTATCCAAAACCTAAAACATACCGTAGATAAAGAACACATATATTTACACTGAGAAAAAAGGCGTTAGTAATGTTTACTATATTGTATAGTAAAATTGAATATTGCTGTCTTCTCTGTATTT
>JAYJLV010050950.1:0-19900 GCA_036873485.1 Torymus texanus
CTCTCTCTCTCTCTCTCTCTCTCTCTCTCTCTCTCTCTCTCTCTCTCTCTCTCTCTCTCTCTCTCTCTTTCTCTCCTGCTCGCTCTTTCTCCTCTCAGCCGGTGCACGAAATTTACCGTGTGCTTAGCCGAAATCGGGGATATCAAGGATCCCGTGTACCCTATCGTCCTTGTCGTCGTGGTGTACCGTAAAAATGCTCGCTCTCTTATATTCTCCTTCTCTCCTTCTGTTCATCTTTTCGCCTGTGCACGGACTTTTTCTTTCTCTTTCCGCGTGCGCGTCGAGAGAAGAGAGCAGCTTAGCTTCGTTTCTTCCATCCGCGAGCGCTCGCGCGGAACTTGGACTTTCGTTCGTTGTTAAAAACTTTTTCCATTAGCCCTGTTGTGTTTCCTTTTATATCGGACGGAGTAAAGCGTGAATATAGTGTATTCGCAAGTGCAGATCTACGGTCTATCTCCCTCGGCGCCGCGATCAATTTCAGAGAGCGCGAGTTTAGGCTTAACTTCACTTTGATGCGTTGAGGATTTTCCATGAAAATTTTACAAAGTGGTTCTCAAATAGTTGAGTGCGTGAGTGTGGAAATCCTGGTTTACTAAATTACATCAATATGTTGAGAATCCAGGATACCATTAGTCTAAATTATTCTAATACGATTATAATGTTTAATATACTAATTAAATTACGGGAGCAGTCTATTTACCCGCGTTAAACTAATAAACTACAATTGCAAGAAACTCAAAAGCAAACTACAAAGTATAGCTGCAAGTTACATTTCATCAAAATAAATTTCAACTCTCAAAACTCTATAACTCCCTCTATACATATATACATATACCCAGTGCACTTCGTAATTCGCCTCAGTCGCTTCGATATTTCCGTATAACGACAAAGCGCCTCGACGTCAAGCACACGGCACTGCAAGGATAATCGTTGATATTACGCGCTGGTACCTCCTCAAGAATACGCGCTCGCGTGCGAATATTCCAAACGGAATCTAAGAGAGCGAAACGGAAAACACGAGAGAAAGGTTGCCTCCAGGACGCTCAATTAAACGCTCGCGTTAATTGCAACGACTTTGCGCGAACCCCTTGAACAGCGCTATTTCGAGGCGCCCGCCGCGCGCCAGCCAGCGAGCTCGAAGAAGTTTCCTACGCGCTGCAGTCGGTTGTCGCGCGTTCGCTCGCGGTAATCACTCGACAAACGCGTGAAATGCACTCGAGGAGGCCGCCATCGTAGCCGCAAAACCGTGACGCGCGTCGCACTGCTGCTCGTCGTGCAAATAAAAGCAATTTCTCCCGAGGCGCTCCCCGAGCTGTCGGAGTATAGTAGTGTGCAAGATCTGCGGATCTTGATTTTTTACCTATATAAGCTATTATCTATTATTTTTGGACGCATAACGAGAGTTCGGGCTATAAAATTGAAGAATTGTACAATGTGTTGTCTCTAATCCACTGACTTTTGAGCATTAATTTTTCATTCTATACACGAACGGATGTTTAAATATGAACACAGCTTTTGATATACGATTCTCTTCGACGAAGCTCCCGTATACCGCTATTAACACTTTTTCGAATTTATATCGAGTCATAAATTTCCTTTGACAGCCACATCCTAAAGCTCAAACTTTTTTAACACTTATATACGCGCACGCACCGACTGTAGTAGTATATAACGGGTCGAAAGCTAGAGATCGCTCGGAGGGAAAAGTTACGTTTTACCGTAATACATACTTGCTTAAGTTCTCTCCAAGCCACACAGAGGATAGAGAAAGAGAGACAGAGAACGAGCCAGACTTCCCTTTAAACTTTCCACCACACGTATTACAATCGAAAATCTTTCGAAATTCCATTAGGTCGCGCGCGGCAGCGACGGTAGCGGAGAGAAAAAGTTGGATGGAAAATTTATATTCGGCCTACTACCGCACTTCTCTCCGTTCTCCTCTCCTATATATACGTGCATATATATATACACGCACACATACCAGCAGATATATAGATACACGTTTATGTGTGTGTGCGTGTGTGAGTATGAGGGCGGACGCGCGCGCGTATGGATCGATAAGCTCCGAAACTAGCGCGGCGGCAACGCGTAGCGGTGGTGGTCAGCCCTCGAGCGTAACATAGTCGAAAATCGACTGGTGCGCTCGCCGCCGCTCGCGCGCGCGCGTGTTGCCTGCTTTACGATAAGTGCCGTGTGTATACTGCATTACCATCGAGTTATGCCTCATTCGTCGTTGCTTATCGGCAGGCTTCCCCCTCTTCCTGTTTTGCAGATCACATATTTAATGGACGACGTAGCGGCTGCAACGTACGTTGTTAGTGTATGGTTCGAACTATACCATTATGAATCGTGCCGAGATCTGAGCTCGACGCTCGACAATCGTATAGATGGTCGCATGCAAAACACCCGTTCAAAGAACGAAAGAGAAAGAGTACGGGTGATTGTGGGGGTGGAGAGAAGGTACGAGGATTGCGCGTCGATAAATTATAAGCTTCTCCGGCTCGCCTCTCTCTCTCACTCCTCCCGCATCGCGGAAATTCGAGCGGCCGCGGGAATCGCATCAAACGCGCTAATCCACGCAGCGAGCAATTGATTCCCGGACAGGGCAAACACGCACTCAGCCAACATTGTGTATATATATGCATGTGTGTGTATGTATGCACGCACGTGCGGTATGGTGTATATATATATATATATATGTATATATATAGAGGGAGTAGCACAGGAGCGCGGTATGCGCAGGCCAACGGAACAGCGGATTATCATAATGACTGTATCTGCTGATCGGAAATGCCAGCCGCCCACCTCCGTCTCCTCCTACGCCTCCGCCTTACGATGGACGTCGCAGTTGGAGTTACGGTATAATTTCGTCCGATCATTGCACTGCTCCCTCCCGCTCCGTTTGTGTTGCTGATGGTGCGTGTGTGCGATGGAGCTTTTGATATTGCGTGCGCATTTCGACAGCCACCACATAGGAATCATTCGGACAAGCGAGGGAATGAGTAAGCTTTGATTTACCGTTTTTGGTTTTCTCTCTTGCAAAGCGCCGTGCCTGCTTTTTTTTCAATTTTCAACCGCAGGCATTTGTATGGGACCATGTTTGCTTTAATTTTCGTCGACGCACGTGGAGCGGGAATGATTAATGAATATAAAAATGTAGAGAGGTGGATAAAGGGTGCGTAGAGGAATTTTTTTTTTCATGTGCCTGATGGGTATACATGTACGCTCGCGTTATACTGATACTCGAAATTCCGGAGTAAATACCGCGTCAGTTAATTCTCGACGTTTCGGCTATGGGTAGTGGAGCTGCGGCTGATGTTGCTGCTGCTGCTGCTGTGCAGCGGAGGGAGATTTCGTCATGGAAATTTCTGCATGTTGCTAACTCGAGGACGTATCGATTTTTCTATCAAAATCATTAAATGCACACTTCCTATAGTTAACAATGAAGTTGTTTTGCAACTGTGAATTTTTTTCGCTTTTTTCAAGTTTTTACATACATATATGCAGATAGTATATCGGATATACCATACGTGTACTGATTATCTGTTTGATATTTGCTACCTCGGTACTCCGTTAATATAAGATGGAAATAGCATAAAATTGTGTTTTTCATTTAGCAATTTCATTTTCTGCATGAAACAATTGCAGCCTAGAACCTATACATATATCTTCAGAATTTTTCAAGTCAGAGCGTTACCAATACACCGATACACCAGTGGCAGCATTTTCACGTTTAAATTTTTATTCTCTTTCGAAGGCGCATTTGTATTTTTGCGTGTCAATTAAAAAAATAATGAATCGGAACACTTACTGTAAAGCTACGTCAAACGTAGAATCTGAGAAGTGAAATTTGAATATACCATAGTTTGACATCGGATTACTTATACGTTTTTCTTTTTCGGAGAAAATGAACTAGCCCTTTCTGTTTTGTATCACCCAGCACCGTTAGGAATAATTTTATAGATGAATTGAGAAAATGAAATGAAATCAAAGCTAATGACTGTATTTTCCTCCAGAATATTAGAACTATTCTCGGAGAGGGTCTAAGATTCTTTTATCTTCTATGCCAACTTTAGAGTTGCCTAGGGATTAAAATTCTGAACAGAATTTTTCACCAGCACTTGTCTGTGCTTCGTTAAGAGGCGACGCTCATCACTGAAAAGTTGGGTAAGTAGTTTTTTGTTCTATTATTCCAGTTACAATTCATGTTTGTGTCATGTTTATCGATAGAGTGTAGAGTTCATGGATTTAAAATAATAAAAGAAGATGAAGACTGTGGCAATATTGACTTCATGTACAGTCTAACCTTATCTAATTTTCTACAATTCTATAACCGTAAACATATTTTGTAGGTTCACTGTAGATTTTATGTGCATTTCTAACACGATCAAGGTCGAGAAAGCGCTTCATGATACTTTGGAAACTATACTAAGTCCATAGTTCGTACCTATACTCATTATAGTCTCCATGTTTCAAGAGGACTACAACCTATAACCAGTATAACCCAACCCTACAATGATAATTATATTATTGAAAGTTCTGTGACCTAAATGTTACAAAGCTTTTTATAATATTTTATTAATAATATTTTGCAGGATTTAGGTTCTTCATCTAATGGTAAACAACCAAGCAGAAGTGAACACATTGAAACGATCAATAAACAATTGGTTGATGAAATGTTGAGTAGTAATATGCAGTCGCATACGAAAACAGAGGTAATAAATTGGTTGATGAAATGTCGAGTAGTAATATGCAGTCGCATACGAAAACAGAGGTAATAATTATTATTCACCAAATTAATATTGTACTAGGTAGGGAAGAGTGGGGCTATTTCGTTCCTGTGGTAGTTTCATATTTCACGTTTCCTTTATGCTAGAATTTGTTGTTTAATCCGTCTGTAGAAACGAATGCTGATGTACAAAATTTTTATTAAATCATTCAACTATGATTATGATATCATTATTATGATATCATTCACGTTCTTATGATCTATTAGTTTCATGAGAACATAATATTGACGACTTAAATGTGATGTTATGTCGTTACAGCTTTTGTTAATGTGTATGTTTTTCGCTATTTTCTGATAACTAATGTGCAACTTTTTAGCGTTTTCTTACGTTTGTACTTGGATAAGACTTTAATACGTGCAATTGTTAAAAAAATTAGAAGCATGAGAATTCGTGTAATACGTAGCCCACTGGTCCTCTCATTTGATATGGTACCAAATGCCGAAGATACTTTAACATACATTATTGTACTTTTTATATTTGCTTATGTTTGAGATAATATACAACATGATGTTGTTACAGGTCAACGCATATCAACCTCCGGTGACTTTACAATGAAGGTGCATGAAGAATACAATAGTATATACTTAAAAGTAATTCAAGTTATTGAGTATTATTGCTTATAACTTTCCTATAGGTACAATAATTTCTTGACATTAATAGAAAAAATAAATACAGAAATTCCGCAAGTATTACACGGTTTTTGCTGAACCTTGATATAGAACTTTTATTAATTATAGAATCAATTAATTTTATTTCAATAATTATTAATATAAATTTATTGAAAATTGATAATGTACTGTTACGTATGAGAGGACAGACTGAATAAGTCGCGTAAAAAATATGCGACGAGCGGGATACGAACGCACGATCTCGAGGTTTGTAGGTCCGTGGTCTACCACTGAGCTAATGTCGCGATACTTGGTCGAGAGCATCGCGAGTGTCTAATCCTTATCGTGAAGCGGATGCGTCAGGGCTCGGATGACAGTCGAGTTGAGCCCGTGACAGTACCGTTATTTGGATGAGCAATATTATTAACAACTATTCTTTTAATATTATCTCTTCCTGTATTAGTAGGAGCAATTACAATATTATTATTTGATCGAAATTTAAATACTTCATTTTTTGATCCTTCAGGGGAATGTGATTCAATTTTATATCAACATTTATTTTGATTTTTTCGTCATGATGTATAAGCGTCAGTAATTACCGAGAACTTTTTTCTATATTTCTAAAAAAACAGACTATATATAGTTATAACGTATTAATTATATAGGATTCAAAGTATTGTTAGCTCTCTAGTCAGTTTTATCTATCTTCTTGTTTACATTTTTTACGTTGTTTATAAAATTTTATAAATGTAAAATCTGCTATTTGATGATACTTTTTTAAAGTGTAAATATATTAATAAAACTTTATATCGCATACTACAAAACTACTTTATGGCAAATTTAATACTGAAAACACTTTACTGGCATACCTGCGTGCACTACAGTTTAAGTAGAAACATTCAGAATATGGTCAGACTGAGCTGATCTTTCCCCATATACCTGAACATTTCAAATAAAACCTCTCTTGCAGATTTTACAGGATTATAAATGTATATGCCATATAACTTGTTCTGAAAAATACATTTTTCCTCTCATTTCATTATGGCACTTTCATTACCTCAGCGTTCCCCCGGTTGAACAACCAAGCGGTGATTCACTGTCGAATTATATTTCGCTGAATATGAAAACGCATAAAGAACGTAAATACCTTTGGCGAGTCCCGTGTTAGTTTAACATTTTTTACAGTGTGCAAAAATTTTACGATTGATCGAAATTCCCGTATTACCATATCTGCATATCGCCATCAAATATGGTAATATTCCTTTCGCAAAATATGTAACGCGACGCGTAAAAAAAACTTACCCATCTGCACGCGCACGCGTTTAAAACTGTAAAAATATACCACGTTAAATTAATCATCGTGCCGAGAGAGTCCGCAAATGTCGCTTTTAAATCGCCGCCTACAGCCATATACATCCTCTTTCCCTTTTTTCTCCATATATAGATATATATGTATATACCTTCAATAGCGACATTCACTCGTGGAGGCGAAAAGCATGCGACAACGAAAAACAAATCCTCTGTGCGCGCGTGCCTACGATTAAAATCGCTTGAGCGCTCAAAGCAAGCTGCCGTGCATTCGGCGCGAGCGCGCGACGAACGAAAATCAGTCGACGTTGGATATAGTATTATATATAGCACTGCCGTCTGCTTTATACCCTCGTGGAAAATTTAATCGTGCTAAAAGCACATCGATGATTGGCCTTTGTTTCGCAAACCCTCTCTCTCTTCCACTATCTATATATACATATGTCTACACAATGGTAGCGGCGTCGCGCACGCGGGTATATACGTAACCTACTACCACTACCGTTGACTCTTTCCATTCGAGACACGCTCGATGTCAAAGGAATTTGAATTTATTCGGGTTATTTGTCAGCGTGCTTGCGCTGCCGGGCTTGGGCTGGAATTCGGAAAAGGGTTCGCCGAAGCGCCCCACCGCCGACGCTACTGCACGGCACCTAGAAATATGAGACTCGTTTGCTGACACCTGCGCGAAACGAGCGAGCGAGCTCGCCGCGATATAAAGTACACTTCCTGCGGCAGGACCGAACGCGACGCGTTCACTGCTGCTACACGTATATATGTATATATACAAAGCAGCATACATACCTTCGCGTGCGTGTGGAAGTGAGAGCGCGCGACGCGTTGTGCTTCTCGCGGTGGTGCTGGGCGCAAAAGTCAGGCGTCTTTGCGCGTGCGAGGTGGAGCATCGATCACTGGCGTGTTGCGTATAAACAATAAATAACGCCTGCTTCCTCCCCTTTTCACCCGGCCCATCACTTATCGTAAATCCGCAATTTTCAACGTACTTTTATGTATGTGAATAACGCTGAAAGGAATTTTCCCAGAAATTCGCACGCATAATAGTTGGGCGTCAATTATTGTTCGTTGTTATTTGTATTGTCCCGCGAAAATTGAATTTACCGAAAATTGAGGGATTTATGTCAATCAGCGTAATAACGTTCGTAAAGTAATTAGATTTCTTTTTTTTTTTTTTTTTAAATCATTTGATGCATTTGTATTTAATAACATATATTTTCATTTGATTATTCGCACGGCAGTGTATGTTATTTAATTACCAAATAATTAATATTCGTCTCTGTAAAATTGCTCACTCAGCCCATCAAAAAGCACAACGTAATTGTACCTAGTATATTTCCTCGATTTTATCACATTGTTACAATTCTGAAAAGAAAAAACAACAATAAATAATAAATAACACGGCAACCACAATACAAACCAACAACGATCTCGTTATTTCATTCTTCTCGCAACATAATTTTCCCAATTTCAAAACGATTCCCCAAAAATATAATTCCGTCAGCTCTACCCCACACATACCTTCACCCCTGGCACATAAATTCATCTCGCTGGCGCGGCACAAAAAATTCCGCAAAGCAAATACTTACTCACGGTGTGCTTTTGCCCGACGACAGCAGCGTGCACACACCCGAGAGAGAGAGAGAGAGAGAGGGAGAGCCTTACACACAATCTCCCCCCTCCGGCCTTGTATATATATAATCAAAGTTTAATTACAGACACGTCGTGCTGTGGGAGGGCGAGGGCGGATGCATGTTTTAACGGGCGAGCGCTTGCGCGCGTCGGGAGGTACTGAGGGAGGAGAGGGGGAGGAGGACGCAAGGGCGTCTTGGCTACAAATACCCAGGGTGCAAGTGCATCTATGCGAGAACAGCGCGAGCGCGCAATCGAGAGCTCCGACGTCGGAGAAGAAGCTGCGGCGGCAGAAGTCGACCCGTGTGTGTGTGTGTGTGTGTGTATGCTGTTATGTTATATAGGGAGAGATAGGAGAGAGGGAGCAGACTCAGAGTTAAATTCGTATTTAATACACGTGTAGCAGAAGCAGCAGTAGCAGCAGCAGCGGGAGAGGAAGAGAGAGGAAGCACACCGTCTCGTTTTCTTCCTTGTTTAACCTCTGATTTTCCCCGTCGCTCGCTGCGCGCTATTTCCTTTGGGCCAAAGGCCCTTCTACCCTTCTCCCCTTCCCTTATAAATGCATTCGGTTTTAATACCGAGTAGCAGCAGCAGTAGCAGCAGCAGCAGGGGGATTACTCCCCGCGAGCTTTGCCTGCTGCCGCGCGTATCTGTTACGCTCCAGTAAACTGTATTCGATGCTCGTCTCTCCGCCCGCCCACCGCAGCTAAGAATCTCGCGTGCTACTCGCGTCTGCTCGCGCTCTCTCGCATCGGCTTAAGGTCGACGATTTTACATTTCTCTCCCTCTCTCCTCCTATATATAAATAGTGCTGCTGTGTAAAAGAGAAGAGTGTGTATGTGTGTGTATACACGACTGGTGTGTGGCTTGTATGAGGGCGCGAGCGGGTAATGCGCGCGACTGCTTTTCCACCCGCACGCAGCCGTGGTGTAGTAGTCGTGTGGCTTATGCGACGCGCGCGCTCGCGCAAAAGTATATGATTGTCCTTTTGTCCTTTGCTCCTTTTTACGCTTGCGCTTTTAAGGCTGTGACGGGGAAAAACTGGTTGCGAGGAAACGAGGCGAATGTGGTATACGCGTACGTTTGCATTATGACTAGTATATGTATATGTAGTATAGTGGCTTTCGTGATAAAAATTTTACAATATTCGTAATTTTTTTTTTTATTTTTTTTTTTTCATGTGAATATAGTATATATATACATATTATGCAAAATTAATACGGTATTATTGTGTTCCATAAAAGAAATTAGTTTTTATTTGGTCGACAAAGATATGTACGCCAACCGCGATCGTATAAATACAGAATAAATATTCGCTAAAATTCAGCATCGACGATATCATTTATCGGAAGAGTGTGGTTTTGACACTTTGAATACACCGCGACAGCGCTTCTCTTTATACGTCCCGCAAACAATTAAAATCCACGGGAACATGCGCAGCGAAACATTTTCGGATCTGTAAACATCGTGAATGGGGTTCGCGCGTAAATTCCGAATAATAAAGAAGAAAAATGTTTATTTACAATTGGGCGTCGGCGCGCTCGTTTTATCGCGCTAAACAAGCGAAATTTAATAGACCAGGGGGAATTTATTTTACACCAGCTTATACTTGCTGCCCCCCTTTGCTTGGTGTGCACCGCAAACACATATAACACGGCTTATCGAACTTCGCATATATATACATACATCCAGGGGAAAAAGATACTAGGCCCCGATGTATGGCGCGTTACAAGCCACCAACGCCACTAATACTATTAAACTTGAGAAAAGCGCCTTCAGCCCACGGAATAGCTGAGCACAGTGTGAGCGAGAGCGAAGCCAAACGGCGAAACTCCAATAAAGCGATTGATAGCGCGCGCGCAAGCGAGCGAGCGAGCTCTTCTCAAAGCAAACAATTTTGAAGGTTCCTTTGCAGCAAGCAAATAGACGTGCTTGTTTGCCGCCACCCCCGGAGGGTGTAGGGTGCGGAGCTGCACAATCGAACGCGCTCCGCCGGAAGTTTAATGGGAGGGACCTCCTTTTTTTAAAAGGGTGCCGAGTACTCACACAGTCCCGGAAGCTCGCTCGCGTCGTTCCCTCTTTATACGTTTTTTCGCGGCTCGACGCCTCATACCCTCCGCCCCCGAGATACAGATGATAGAGCTGGTGTACACAGCGGGTGATACGCGGAGGGGAGCGCGAATTCTCTTATACTCTCCTCCCGTGTGTTTTGTTACGCACACAGTCCCCCGAAGATTGCCATCCTACAAGAAATTCAAGCGCCCGACACGAGGGACTTTATCGCCCCCTTCCTCTCCTCCTCCTCCCCCTCCTCCTCCTTCGAGTTCGTGTGTAAGTAGCGTGTACGCGAGCGTTTGCGCGCCTGTTGAAGCCGTGTCGGCATTTCTGGATGGCGAAAAAGTAGAAGAGAGAGGGAGAGAGAGAACGGGGTACTCGGGAAGTATATTTGCTTGGAAGAGTGAGAGAGGCGTTGGAAATTAGGGCACGCGAGCGACCGATGTAAATCAAGTCGGAAGACACGCGAAAAGAAGCGCGAGTCCGTGCGCGCAAGCGTATAATCCGGTGGCGACGACGACGGTGTTACCCTCTAAAAAGCTCATCCTGAGCGCTGGCGAAACTTTGTTTGCTCGCGAATAATTAAAATCATTATTCCGACGATTTGAGCCAACTCGAGCGCGCTCCACCGTCGTGTATATCGATCATCGCGTTAGCGCGCGCGCGTCAAGGGGTGAAGGAGAAATGTTTGTTGCGAGAGTGTTTGTTTTATCCGTTTCTCGGAATCTCGGGAAATAAAGGATGTTTAATGCGTTAATTTCGATTTCATGACAGTTGAATTGAGATTCCCAGAAATTCAGATGAGAGTTTGTGGAAGCTTTAATTATATGTATTCTAATGAAACAATTTCTGTTGTTTGTGCATGAAAAAGATATTTGTTAATCCGTTGTTATATTGTGTAAATGATATGGAGGTTTATGTTTCCAACGGTTTATAGTTTTAGCGCTTAATTCTTGGAAGTGTAATATTTACAACGAATGGTTAATTTCGGTTATAGTAGAAATCATTATGACTAAAAATGAAAATAATTGCTCATACATAATTGCTTTAGCGTACCTGCATAAAGAGGAGATACTAAATTCAAATTTCACAAACTGATATATTTTTTCTACTTTTTATTTCTTTTTATTTCTTTTTCCATGCCTCAACTAAAATAAGAGCCATATTTAAGGATAGAATGATATTAGGTTAATGGCAATGAAATCAGCTACAGCGTGATAATTAACTTTTAACTTAGTTGTAAGAGCACAGAACTAGAGTATTCGGATTCGCATTCGTTGTATCATTTTTCATGTCATCTATTTTATTTCTAACACATTTTGTTGTATAAGTTAATTTGAAATTTGGCCACATAAATATTTGGTCCTACTTGATAAGGAAGTTTAATTAGATACATAAGAAGCAGGAAAATGTGAAAAATACGGCTCATCAATTATTTGAAGATTTTGGAACAATTTTATCTGGAACAGATCAGAGAGCAGATAAAGAACGATAATATTAAATTTCATTTTTTCATAAAAAATTACTCCATGATATAGAAGGATACATATTAAAAACATTGTTTCGTTTGTTTTTAAAAAACTGCGAAATATAGTTATTTAAAATATTTAGATTTTTTTTTAAATGTTCGCTTTTATTATGTTTTCAAAATAATTAATCAAAAACAGTTTTTTCTACATTATAAGGTTTGTTTTTTAGTAAAAATTATATCGAATATATTCAATTTTTTCCAATATTTAAGCAGTTTCTGTCCTGATCGTATCAACATTCCTGCTGAATTTCAGTCTCGTATTTCGATTTGTTCACGAGTTATGGTGGTTTAAAATTTATCACACATGCGTTCGTATAAACACAGACAGCTCTTTCCAATAAATGTATATTCCAATCTATAGTACCCCCTAAAACTGAAATTCATTCAATTTTCGATTTCAAAACTTTCATTGTTATATATCCCTGGTAGAAAATTATCCAGCTTTTCAGCTTAAGTTATTATAAATTGGCAAGATTTCTTAGCTATAAATAAGCTGCTCTGTTAATTAACTATAATTGTTACGTGTATGCAGTAAGCACAACGTGACGATGGCGGATCGAGTGGCATCGAGCGACATAAGGACGCTTGAGGGAAGACGCGCATCGGTTTCGGTAGCTCAGTGGAGAGAGCACCCGTCGCGTAACCAGAAAATCTGGGGTTCAATTTCCCGCCGAGTGACGCCGTGCCGTTTTTTTATCGAGTTGTTTTCCCTTTCATTTATTTGCTATTATTAATTCGTAGTATTTCATCAACGAGGTTGTCGATTTTCTGAGCCCTGGAATTGTTACTTGTGAATACACGCATGAACATAGAATGAAATAAGGAAGTCGTCGGATTATAATATGTCGCCGAATAGCTGAAAACCGAACGGTGGCGGCTGTGGCTGAGTGGTTAGAGTGTCTGATTTGTAAATTGACGAACTCGATTCAAGCGTGAGTCTCGTCACTTTTTATGAAATTATTTACGAGCTTTCACTCGTAACAAATTCTATTCTATTCTATTTATGCTAGATGTTAAGAGGTGGTAGCAGATGCATCGTCTAGAACCCCGCGATAGATAAAGAATAGTCTCATAGATAAAATTAATTTCGCTGTGCCTTGTGGCAGTTTCGCGAGGTATTCGAGCAAGTCTCGCGACATTAGCTCAGATGGTAGAGCACCGGATTCGAATCCGCGAGTCCGTGTGTTTGAATACTGGTTGTCGCATATTTTTTACATGACTTATTCATTTAATTCATTCCGTCGCCTTTTTATATACGTAACATATTTGTTCCATGTTTGTTATCCCTTGTGTATCAGAGTCTATTCGTGAGTGTATCCACACGTAACACAATCTAACTAGAAGTTAGCTTAGTTTTGGTTAACGTTTAACAAGCGATATTTATCACCTGTAAATTAACTAATTGTACTAACTCAAAATTGATTAAGCTTTAATTTTTCGTGAGAAATTAATTTACTATAAAAGAAAGGAATTAAAAAAAATTAAGAAAAATTTAATTATCAAATTAGATAATATATTATCTATATGGCCATAAGAACTTTCTTCTTTTTATCTTCTCAGTCTTTATCTTCTGATTTTACTTAACCAAAAATGTATTAATAATTCAAAAACTTATACACGATATATACGATATCTTTTTTTGTATTTTCTTCTTAACCATTGAGCTTAAGCATATTTTATATTTAAATATGCTATTAGTGTGACGTTATTTCTGGGGTTGGGTTACTAACTAATTTTTACCTTAAAATGAACCATATTCTGAAAATCTAGTTAATTTATAGCCAGAATTCATCTAAGATTTCAACCAAGAATCTTTCTCTGTCACAAGAGAAAATCCCTAAGTCCCTCAATTTAGTATTGAATTTAAGGCTCCCTTCTTACCCTACGATTTTTTCGCGCCTATGACGCGCGAATTCCATGGAAAAATCCAGCCCCGTACTTTTGGGCGTGGCAAGAGGGAGTGATCGCCCGTACACGGCTTCACCTCGTACCACAATTCTCTCTCTCTCTCTCTATTACACTCCCACTCTTGACACACAATTTTTCGCGTCGACGCGTGTGATGAAATTTCCATCCGTCGCGCGTACACCACTTCACATCATCTTCTCGGCGACGAACGCCCACGATTATATGCGAAAGAGTGCGCTAATATGCTTTTTATTCCTCGGGTGCGTCTCTCTGCTGATTCCACCCACAATTTTTTCGCACACATGGACGCACTCGCTTTCTCTCTTTCTCCCTCTCACAGGCGCTAATCCTGACGAACGCGCTCACATTATTTCCGCAAATAAGCTGAGCGCTCGCACCGCTTCATTAAAGCCCTTCTTTTCGGAATGCGAGAGCGCTTCGTTCGCTCGTCGGCCGTTATCGTATAATATAGCTTGAGCGAGCTGAAACGAGAGCTTTTCCTCTCTCACTCGCTCGCGCGCGCGCGCTCGCTCTCACCGATGAATCCGCGCCGTAATTAATTTACATCGAGCGTTTCGCGCCCGCGGGCTTGTTAAAGTAATCCAGTCATCTTTCACGGGCTTAATGAGTCGGTATTAATATCGTCGCCCACTCGCTCTCGAGCGCACGCTGTGTGTGTGTGTGTGTGTGTGTGTGTGTATGTATGTGTGAGTGTGACCGTTTCCCCAGAGCTCCACGTATTCGGGGCTCATTAAGCGATACGCCGTAAAATGTCGGCATTCTCGTGCGGCTGGCATTCGCCACCGGCGCGCGCGTGCGTGCACACACACACACACATAGAGAGGCGGTCCATCCTGGCCAGGCAGCAGCCGTCGCTTCGGCTCCCGCGACTCGTTTTCTATTTCATTACTTACCCTCGGGGTGCGACTACGGCGGCGGCGGCGGCGGTGAATCCTGCGGTGGCGAAAAGTAAAAATGACCGTAGGCGACTAATTTTAGGCACACCATTTACGACGCCACGGCCGCCGTACGTAGGTAGTTGCCGCGAATGATTTATCTGTTCCGAGTTTTTTGCATTGGGCAAGCGGCGCAGGACGACGATGTGCGCGACTTCGAGCGTGAACGTATGCTTTATTAGAGTTAATTTTTCGTGAACTGTATATTGTGCAAGTGTATAGGGTTCGGGAAGGGTGATTTGTATGCCTTTGCGGAATATTTACAAGTTTTGCGCGAGTTAATTGCTCGTAAATTTGCCTTTGTTGTACTCGGGTAAACTAATAATTTATTATGAAAATAAATGTAAATATTTTTATTTATCTTAGCGGAAAGTTTATATTCGCTGAATAATTCTTCGGCTGGAATATTAATAATTCATCGCGGAATAATATAAATATTCATAAAATAAAACGTTATTTATTTTCGCAACTATAAACATATACGGATAAAACGCGAAATTCCGACTAAATTTTCCCCCGAAATATTGGACGACTATAAAACATGAATAATATTTTCTTTCTTACGATATCATTAAAAACCGCGCGCATTCCATAATTCACGATTTTATCATTTTAACATTTTGTCGAAATTATCGTCCCTAATTAATTTACCCGAACACATTATATTATACTCTCGACGGCGCTGTAAATTTATATATATACATATATACATACATATCGCTGGTTTATGCCCAGCCAGCGAACTTATTCGCTTTACTCAAATGTAAAGTCATTTAAAATAACATTCAAATCACGTATTTGCGGTTCGTAACACGTTCCAGTTCATCAAAACATACGGTGTACCTGCGCGTGTGCATACACACTGCACTCACATGTACACAGATATATACATATACATGTAAGTGCAGTACGCGTGCTCCCGGCGGTTAGTTGCACTCGGCTGCAGGTCGTCGCCACGGTCTCCGCCATAGTAAATAATCAAACCCTATAGTACCACACTCGAAACAAATAAACTCTTCCATTTCAAATATCAGCTGTGCATCCATAAACCACTCTACGTCACCTACTATGACGTTTTTTTTTCTCAACTTCCGAACGATATCAAGCCACGTCAATATTCCCATTTATAGGCAAAAAAAAAATATGAAATTTCTCGAATATTTTCTCATTGTTGAGGCGCGCCAAAGAGCTCGTTAAAATTTTAACAGTGGTTATGCGCTCGCGCCCGTCCCCGTGATGCGCGTACGTTCGCAGGAATTTTCAATGCGGGTCGATAATAATGATAGCGCGATCTCGCGCTACGATATTAAGTTTACATAATTCCACGAACAACGCAACTATACGCAATAGCAGCAGCAGCAGCAGCGACGGTAGCAGTAGCAGCAGTAGCAGCAGCCTTTGACGCGTGTAGCATACACTGCCGTACGCTCGCGAGGGTAAATTCAAAGCGTGGCTGCTGCGTGTTCGTGTGTGCACGCGACGGGCGGCGGTGGCAGCGGCGGCGGCGGCGGCGTTTGCCGAACAGCTGCGGATGGCACGCGCGAGTGGGGAAAGCAACTTGTGGCACGGTTAATCAGATAAAAGTCGCACTATGCACTCTCTCTCTTTCTCTCTCTCCCTGCCGACAAAAGGCTCTTGCACGCGAATGAAAGATAAAAGCTGCGGGCTGTAACCGTGTGCGGCACTTAAAAAAGCACACAGACGCGAGGAGAGCACCGGACATCGCTGTGGCGAATTAAGAATGCCGACGTTATAGTATATATACGGTTCATTTTCCATCTTTCCATTGCCGCTGGGATGCGTAAATGTGCGGCAGCTTGAGCTGTAAACGCAACGTGGCCGTTCCGCGCGTTGGCCAAAGACTTTAAGCCGCGTGGGAGGATGAGGATGAGGAGGCAAGTATATATATATAGGCTGACAGCGCGCTGCTTTTATTACTGCATCCCTAGAAAGTAAGCGCGTAGTACTGTGCTGCAGTGGAAAGAGATAGGGGGAAAGGGAGGCTGGGGGGGAGGAGGAAAAAAGCGGCCGTCGGAGAGGACGAGCTCTAAAACGCGAGATGAAAAATGGCAGCTGCTCGAGCGTGAGAGAGAAAGAGAGAGGGTGAGAAGACTGGTCGCGTGCGCACCGTCTGCTCGGGTGATCTCATTGGCAAATTATGAGCTAGATTTCAACACTTGGGGGATTGGGGTGGTAAGCTCGTTTTCGGGTGTCGTGAAAACGAATAGGTGCTAACGGATAAATTTCAATTTAGTCATTTTATTTTCATGAAAATGTATATATACAAGGGTTTACCTTGAATTATTATTATTATTTTAAAAAGTAGTAAAATAGATTTCGAACTATATAGAAATATGTAATTTCTTTTAAAATGCATTTCGAACAATCTTCATGCGGACAATAAGTCAGAGATATAAAAAGAAACAGCAACTTTCTCTGAAATTAAACTCTTAATCTTTGAGAGTGAGCCACAGCAGTCTTACTCGCATAAAACATTTGACCGAGATGTAAAATCTTGCGACTCTCGCGGTGTCATTGGTATTCCGTCTCACACTCGAGCAGTCGGCCAAAGCCTTGTCGGTACGGTGGAGGTTGCATAATTCTCGAAAGTCCGAGCAGTGCGCTCGTGAGTATCTTGTCGGCTCTGACGTGCAGCAAAAAAGCGCGCAGGCAAGCAAATCTCCCTGGGCGTTGTAGAAAAAAAAAGCCCTCGCACACTGGGGCAGGAGAGAAGGAGGAGGAGGAAGAGGAGGCTGGATGTACAATGAACAAGAATTCGATTAAGATGCAAAGGCCCGATAAGCGGCAGCGGCGGCGAGATGCGCATGTTAAATCGAGCGAGCAGCTTATGCGCCCGAGATAAGGTCACCCCCTTCGGCCGCCTTACTTCCCTCTCTCTCTCTCTCTTGCTCTTCAGTGCAGAGCATACCTCTTTCTCTTTCCCGATGCAGGATTAATGAAAGACTCCGAGAGCGCGTATAGCGGTTTTAAAAGAAAAGCCGCGAGACCGTGAGAATTGGCGCGTGCTAAAGGATGGAAGGAAGGGGAAACACCTTACACCGAGACACTGCGCCACTTTCTTAATCGTCTTCGTAGAGCGGAGCGGCAGTACGTAGCAGCAAGCGGGGCACACAGAGCGTCTTCCAAGCGTCGCCGTAGCTTTTTTTCACCCGCGATGCCATCTCCTCCAGAGATCTTTTCTCATATCTAGCGCAGGCGCGCCTTGGCTCTCGTTTTCCATTCGGAATATTTGAATTCCAACAGCGGGGCGAAAGCTTTCCTTTTTCGCACACACACACTCTCTAGAGCAGGCGATATTATTCTTCAATTTGGATTAAACTCACTCGCGGGAATTTTGCCGCGGAAAGCTCCCCGGAATTTCTCGCGATTAAGTGCGCGCGCGCTCGCTCGCGGGGAGCAACGCCGACATTTTTGCCCGGGCGACGCTGTTGGCCCGCACCGCGCCGTTTCCGGTTCCGCTCTTGCGCCCGCTCTCTGTCTCTATCTCTCTCTGGCGCGCGCGCCATGGCTTTTGCTCGCGTGCAAGCGCGCGAGCGAGTAACGAACTTGCACATGCGGCCGCAAAAACGCGCCCCCGCTCGAATTGAAATCTTAATCAAATGAGCTATGCGAGCGAGCGCATGTATATATGTGTCGCGTGTGTATGTGCTCTCGCAATACAGTGTAGCGCGCGGGCCACTGGTAAATGCATTTCCCACGAGTTTTTGTCACCCCCCGCAAAACTGATTTCCCTCGATTCCTCCTCGTGTGGCAGTGGGGTGCCATGCATATATACATGCCCACTGTGGTACGTTGTTTCGCTTCCATTAGTGTTTTGCGTTTAATACGGCCCGATCAAAAAGGTTGCGGTTTCTCGTTTCGCTCATTCCCCCCCTTCCACTTCTCTCGCGAGCGCGTTCGTTCGTTCTCGTTCGTCCTATTTTTGCTTTTCGACAATTAAACCCGGATCTCGCGCGCTGCGAGTTGGAAACGCTGCCACGCGCTTGATGACGTTATTTAAGCGAATTGCCAGGCCGTGTGTATCCGCGCGATTTTTCAATCACGAAACGCAATGTTTTCTTAATTAATTGGAAACTTAGTTTGGCAGTGGCGCGGTTGCGCGACGTGAAAGGAAATTGCGATGTTTATTAAAGTAGTCAGAGGGTAATATTTCTCTAAGAATCCCATTTTTTTTTTGTTATGACTATTTCATAGTGAGCTTCGTATTAGGATTTGCAGAGCAGTTAGAAATATATAGGAATGAAATTAACATTATTTACGTTGATAGTTTTATATTATAATTTGTCATTATTAATGTTATTTTAAGAAAACGAAGGTGAATTGGCAATGATTTTATTCGTAAGCATCATTTTTTAATTCCTGGTAGAAATTCTCCCATTATATGCCCATTTTTTCGATTGACGTAATAACAAAATATTCGTATTTGATTTATCCCTCTGCAGTCTGAACAGGCCTGAAAAAATGATGTTATTAATAACATGTGTGTCACGGTGGTGGGGGGTGGGGAGAGGGTGGGTATTCAACTTACGAGTGAAACGGTGTAACTGTGCTATGTAATTGATTCTCTGTAACGTACTAATGTATTGCATTTGCGCTGAGGACATGTACAAATTGTGGTAACGTAATTTTCTTAGCATATCATGTAAAATACTGATATAAAAGTTCTTGGGTTTAATAAATAAAGTCTTAACATATACATAAAAAAATTTCATTTCTTTTATTCAATTTTTATTTACAAAAACATTGGCTAAACGGTAACTCCCCAAAAAGTAGGTTTGTCGATGTTACCGGTGATATCCCGATAATGGCTTTTCTCAAACAAAAAAATCAAATAGTTTTAGATTCGGTATGGCTGAGGTTAAATTATAGACTACAACCATTCATATCGATTAAGGGGACAAGCTATGGTTGAATCTGAAAAAAAGGTAGTGAATAAATTCTTTAATAACAAAGCCTATATATATTTTTAAGGGTTCAAATTTTTTTTATCATTAAGTTGTATATAATTACCTATAATTTAAAACTATATTATGCAGGTATTTGAGATTCTGGCCTTGCAGTCCATTAGATTTAAAA